>PVKA01035481.1:0-22585 GCA_004027165.1 Ctenomys sociabilis
ACTGTGTTATAATTCTCTGTGATCATTACCATAATGTTATTATTTTAATAATTTTATATATTAACTACATATGTAATTAAATGTATGCTTTATTACTAAGCATAATATTATGGATTAAATACTAAAAGTTGGGCTTAAATTCTTTGTTCAAAATAGTAACATTGTAAATAGTTAAACTGGGGCAAATTATTATAACTGAAGAAAGTTTTCTTATCCATAATAGTAGGCATTGTACTCACTACTGTAGCGTTATCAGGATTATTAGTAATAATACATGCACATAGCCTATGGTAGTGCCGGGCATAGGACTGTATGGATTCGACTTCTACTTCTCCATGCCTATGCAGATGACCATTAGTATTACTGTGGCTACGTGAGATGCTGTTAGCACCAAATACCAAGAAAAAGACCTCACGTGAGTCCTTATATCAACTTAGTGCTCTAAAACCGATATCTTTACCACCTAACAGCATGTGATGAAAACAGCATTCACATTTTTTATCTGCCTAGATAGATGTCAAATCATTGATGTGATTTTTCTCTTTTGGCTGCAAACACCACATTTTGGTGTTTCCTAAATCTCTTGAGACATGACTCTGCTTCTCTAGATCATTCCCAAATCACTTTTTATTCATACAGTGAATTAAGTTGAAAGACTAATAGTGCTACTCAGCACATGCATGAGGAAGCTGTAGCATGAACAAGGCCTGTAGCCAAAGAATAATGAAGCAAAGCAGGGCTCAGAGTCCTCTACACAGAATGTCATTAGAGCAGAGACAAGCTGCTATTTGGTTCTTATGGAAACTTGACAACAGGCTGGCATTGAGGTGAGTACAGAACATTGTTGCACTTGCCTGGATGACATCATGGGGTATCTCAAGAGAAACTAAACACTGTGAAAACTGGGGTTTCATAAATCTCAAATTGAATCTGCATTCCTGAAGTCAAGCAAGGTTTTCAATTTCATTGTTTTCTCTCATTTATTTCTTGGATAATTTAGGTTAGAGGAGGAGGAAAAAATGTACAGATAGCTTCATGTTTCACATACACTTCCACTATATCATAGAAAAATAAACCTTTGCTATGTTGGAATTTAATATAATCTGTCAGGGTTATGTAATTACATAGCAATTACATCCTTTTGATAATTTTGTTGGAAATATTTTACTTGAGCAATATCTCTAAATAAGAAATTCATGATCACCTGAGCTTTCTATGTTCTTTTAGGCAATAGGAGCAATAAAAGTCAAACAGACAAGTTCTAGCTCTCTATCCATGTAACATTTTAGGTACTGAAGATGATGCAATATTCTTCTAAACGAATAATCCTGTTTCTTTTGCTATCTCTGTACCATAGTTCCATGTCTTGTCTGTGTAAACCTAGTTTGTCTGCATTTCCTCAAAGTCCTTTCAAGTTGCTTCCTTTATGGAAATTAGAAAGGTCCTAACATTTAAAGTCAGAAAGTCTGCTGGAGTTTAAATACAGATGTATGATTTATAGTAAGTCATTTCTGGGTTTTCCCATCTGACTCAAAATGATGAAAAGTTCTAGTATACAGGTTATTCATCCTCAAGTACCATGTAAAAAATAGTTCTCTTTGTTATCCATCTGTCCCAGTTACTCTTCTCTCCTTGCTGGGACAAAATACCAATTATACAAAATTAAGAAAAGAAAGCTTTATTTAGCTCACAGTTAGTGGAGGTTTCAGTATATACTTGGCTCTCTCCAAGGGAGAGAAGCCCATGACACAGAGTAGCTGTTCATGGCAGCAGTAAAGAACAAAGAGCAAAGGGAGGGATAGCAACTCAAGCAGCTAGCAAGCCACTCTGCCCTCCTCATATTGCAGTAGAGATTACCTGCCCCAGGGCATGTTTCAGCATCCTCACCCAAAATAATCAGTCATAAATTCCAGAAGCCACCCCGTTGCTGTATGAGGCTTTAGGGGAATACTTATACATAAACCATAACATTCTGCCCCTGGGCCCCCAAATATTCATGCACATCCCTTTATGCAAAAGACATTTTAGCTCATCTCTAAGAGCTGGCAAAGTTATAACAGTTTCAGCATTGATTAAAAGTCCAAGTCCCAAGTCTCCCCCAAGATCTAAGACAAACTGTCCCTATACAAATGAAAAGTTAAACACTTCCAACACTCAATGACACAAGATAAACATCACCCTTCCAAAAGGTTCACACAACAGGACACAAAAAATTCAGACCACAGCAGGTCCTGAATCTAGATAGGTAAACATTAAATTCTCTAGTTCCATGTGGAACATCTGAAGCCATCAGTGGCAAATTGTGAGCTTCATGTAGCTCCCTCTATGGCACTTTTCGTGGTAACTCTCATGACTTCTCTCTTAGGCCTGCTTTCCTCCCTTCTTGCAAATTTCCTCAGACTATCCACATTCTTGGCTTTTCCAAAGTTCTGGGATTCCCACTAAATAGGCTTCTCACTCACAGGTTTACAAACTGCCCTCCCAGGGGCACAGTGCCTGGCCTCCAAAGCATTCTGAAATCTAAGTCAAAGCCTCCTTGACCTCAGAATTCCTGTATTCTGCATGCACCTAAAACCTATACCAGGTGGATGATGCCAGAGTCTGCTGCCAGCTGGAGCAGTAGCCAGGTTTTTTTTTCTATCTTGGCTGTAGGGTCAAGTGCCTGGATTGCTCAGTGCTCTGAATCTGATTCTGAGGAACAAATTCTCTATGCTGGCACCATTCTGGAACCTCATATGGTCATCACTGCCATTCTGGAACACGGTGCTCTGTGACTTTCTTCCCAAGACAAAGTCCCTCACCCTTGCAATTCTGAGTCTACAAAAGGTCCAGACCTGCCACCTTCTCTGATGCACTCAGATCATCCTTTCCATTCTCTTGTTCCTTCTCAGCAATGGGGATCCTTTCAGCCCTATCTGAATTCTACAGCTTTATTGTAGCTTCTATTCTGTCCAAACTTACATAATTTTAAATCATTCTACTGGGCTCTTTGCTCTTGATTCTCAACATTAATCTGGCTAAAATTCCCCAACAGTATGTCACTGCCTCCACATTTGATGGCCTTGAAATGTCTTTTGCAATATTAATCAGTCCATTGTGCTTAATCTCAGTCTCAGGCAAAGTCTCTGGACACAAGCAAATTCAAACTTTATGCTAAGTTATAAGACTTATCAATTGGAGTCCAGTCAGCACTTCAGGGATTTTTCCCAGCGGGAACCTCCCAAGCCTGCTCTTTACTGGCGGGATTTCTATCAGCCTTCTGCTCTTGAGCTCTGACCAGAATCACCAATTCAGAACAACCAGTGATAATCTTATAGGTGCTATCTCGGAACTTCTTGTAAACTGTTCCCAAACACTCATAATTCACACAGTCAGGTATTCACAGCAACAGTGCCATTCCCAGTACCAAATTCTGTCACAGTTATACTTCTCTTGTTCCTGGAACAAAATACCCAATGTCCAAAACTAAGAAAGGAAAGGTTTATTTAACTCATAGTGGAGGTTTCACTTCATGCTCAGCCAGCTCTAAGGCACAATGGCCCATGGTATAGAGCAGCCATTCATGGTGTTGGCAAAGATCAAAGAGCAAAGGGAAGGAAAGCAACTCAAGCAGATAACAAGCCTCTCTCCCCTCCTCACATTGTAATGCAGCATCCACTCCCACAATAATCCATCACAAATTCTAGAAGCTGCCCCATGACAGCATGAGGCTTTGAGCGGACAAACCATAATACATAGTGCGGCAGATTGTATCATAAAATGAATACCAACTATATTTCAGAAACATACTTAATCCACAAGGAAAGATATAAATTGAAAGTTAAAGAAGGAAACCAATACTCCTTTATCAAAAGCCCCAACACAAGTAGAAGAGCCCACCCAACTATCATACCAAGTGGACTTCCAGAAAAAAGAAACTAATCAGAAAAGCAAAATAAGTGGAGTAATTAAATTAAAAGAACTAACCATTTTAAGTTTCTGCAATATCTTCTCACACCCTATTTCATAAATCAAATACTTCTTCATACAAAAAAGAGAAAGAATATGTATATTAATACAATGATGATAGGGACCTTAGAAACTCAATCTGACTAATAATCAATGAACAAGTCAACCAAGAGAAATCTCAACAAAGAAATACCACAGTTAAATCATACCAGCAAATAAACGAACTTAACTGATATTTATGTTTATTCTCAGCAACAACAGAACATACATTCTTCTCAGCAGCACTTTCTCAAAATCAAGCATAATCCAGGCAGCTAACAAGGTTAAATAAATTCAAAGTGAAAATAATCCTTTGCTGTGTATCAGAACAAAATGGACTGAAACCAGAAAGGGAAAGAAATTGCAGAAAATTGGCAAACACCTAAATATTAAAAATATATTCCTGAGAAACCAATGAGTCACAGAAGAAATCAGGGAAAGAAAAGGTTTCTAGATTCAATTAAGAATGGCAGAACAACATAGCAACGCTTTTGTGAAACAGCAAGAATAGCTATAAGAGACTCATTTAAATTATGAATATGTCCATTGAGGAAATAATACATTGTCAAGTTAACAATCTAAAGATGCATCACAGTGTCCTGAAAAAAAAACAGCAATGCAAATCAAAAACTTGTACAGTAAAAAATCTGCAAATCAGAGCAGAAATAAAAAAAAAAATCAGACTAAGAAAGTAACACAAATGACTAGTAAGCCAAAGATATGGGTATTTTAAAGAATATATAAGATTCATAATTCTTAATCAAACTCACCGAAACAAAAAGGAAAGGAAATAACATTACAAATAAAAGAGGTGAAATCGTAATGGATACCACAGAAATCCAGATACTTTCAAGGAACTGCATTGGCACAGTGGTTCACTAAGTTAAATAGTTCCAGGACTCAGAAACATGGGGCCATGGTCATGTTGATGCAGAATTCATAAATGGAAACAAAATTTTGCCAAAAGCTTTTGTTATTGAACTAATTTGTTCTTTGACAAAAGTGTTTGTGATTTGAGATATTACTATATTCAAACAATTTTTTATTGATTTTATTGAGAAACAAATAGCAATGAGACAGTTTCAAATTACGTTAATAGGTCAGTTACAATAATTAATCCATTGCACATTATTGTTTTCATGATAGTTATTCATAGTACAAGATGCAGACATGATATCCTGTACAAGCACTGTTAATGCAAATCTTTCTTCTCATTGAATTACGAGAAAGTAGCTGTATCTCTGTCCTATTTTGTATATACAGATACAAAATGGTCCTTCATTTATATCTCCTTTTGGAGTAACCAGAATAAATCAATTCCTAAACATGTATGAGTTAACAAAATGGAATCAAGGATATAAAGTAACCTGATAGATTGATAATCAATAAGATTTAAACAGTATTGAAATCTTCATGAACAAGTGAACTACAAAGTGAGCTCAAAGCCAGCCTGAACTGTACAGTGAGACACTATCTCAAAAAGATAGGAAAAAAATACACACACTGTAAGAACAAGAAATCCTGTATTGAGAGAAGTGTTGAAAGAAGAGATAATGCAAATTCTTTCATGAAACTGAAAAAGAACACTAACTTTTGTTGAAATCACCATTACCCTGATACTGAAATTATGCTAGCACTTAACCAAAAGTAAAAGTGTAGGCTAATATCATTGATGAATTTAGGCACAAAAATCCTCAACAAGATATCTATTAATACAATGCAAAAAAATAAACTATTAAAAAGATAATACATCATGGCAGTTTGATAGGGATTGCATTAAATCTGTACAGCAATTTTGGGAGTATGGCCATCTTCACAATATTGGTTCTTCCTATACAGGAGCATGAAATATCTTTCCATTTCTGAAATCCTCTATAATCTCTTTTCTTAGGGAAAAGATCTTTGACTTCCTTGGTTAAGTGAATTCCATGAAATGCAGTGAGCCCCAAATTTCCTAAACAAGGAGATTATGGAGCCACAGAGGAAAGAGATCAAAGTTCTACAGCATATCTGGGGAGAGTCACACAGAGAGAAAACTTTCTCTCAGGCTCTCACAGTGAGCAAACTGGTCAAGCAATGGCCATGACTCATCCACATGGATGACACAGACAAAGGATCTACAGAATAAGATACAAGATTACAAGATAAACCCTGGGGGACTTCAATGACCTCATCAGAAACAAAAACTACATGTTTTAGTATATAGGTCTTACTCTATCTAGGTCTTAACCATCTAGCAGAAAAGTATAAAAATGAGGTATACACGTGGGGTCATAATAATAAGTTGAGCGGTAAATGGCTATGGTCCACAACTTCTTCAGATAACTCACTATTGTTGTGGAATGTTGGACTGTGTTGGATTGTCACAGTCCAGGCACCTAAATAGGTTGAATGACAATGGAGTGCCCATCTCTGACAGATGTAGACAAAGGAAGGGGTATAGAAAGGAAGAATCATGATGTGTGTGTATGGACAGTACAGATGGGATAGATACGCCGTGCTTCTACATAATTCTATGAGAGGCAAGATTTGCACTAATGGTGGTTGGACAGGATATTATGTTGGCTTCTAGTACTATGGACAACCACTAGGAAAATAACAAGTTAGAAAGTATTAATTATAGAATCGTTGATATAATTTAGGTATTAAAAAAATAAGATATGTAAACAGCTACACTCTTACTTTACTGATGAGACACCTGCTATAATAATGTCTGTAAGTATAATATCATGTATTCACCTTGTACGATGCCAAAACATTATGAAAACAGTTTGCAATGTATTAATTTTTCAAATCCATCCTGCTAAGGTGTCTTAAAACTGTCTCATTGATATTTGTACTTCAATAAAAAAAATTTTAAAAAAAAGATACTACATCATGATGAACTCATCTTCACCCCAGGGATTTCAGGAAAGTGAAACATATGTAAATAAATAAAGTAAGTAACTCGCATGGAAGTAGGGCTGAAAAACATCATGTGATCATTTGAATAGTGGCTCAGGGCAAAACCTTTGATAAAAATTTAACAATCTTTGTGATTAAAACCCTTTGTAAGGTTTTTAATTCATTTATGCATTTGGTACATTGTGTCACTATGCAGACTGGACTTGTAGCGATCCTCCTGTTTTCAGGCTCCCAGCACTGGGATTACATGTGTGAGCCACCATGCCCAAGCTTGGGCTTGCCCAGAGTGCTCTGGGGTGGGGCCGGTGCAACAGAGGTACCAGGCTTCAAACCTCAGTCCCTGTGTTTGCTTAAGCAGACATAGTCACAGGTCCTAAAACCATTGATGAAAATAGATATAGCAGTGCTGTACTAGAACTTGATAGCCATCCTTAATAAAACCAGAGTCCACAATATAATTAATTAGGAAAATCTGAAAGTATCCTCTCCAGACCCTTATCTGATTGCTTATTAGTTAGGAGTTTTTCAAAACTTGTGGATTGTCTTTTCACTCTGTTGACAATTACTTTTGACATGCAGAAGCTCCTCAAGAAGAGTTGATCCCAGTTGTTGATTCTTTTAAGTGTTTCCTGTGTGAATATATGTTTGTTCATGAACTCTTTACCTACCCCTATGTCTTCAAGAGTTCCTTCTACTTTCTCTTCTAGGAAATTGAGTGTTTCTGTTTTAATGTTTAGATCTTTAATCCATTTTGACTTTACCTTAGTGCATGGTGATAGAGCTGGGTCAAGTTTTAGTTTTCGGCATGTAGAAAGCCAAGTTTTCTAGCACCATTTGTTAAAGAGGCTATCTTTCTTCCAGTGGGTATTTTTGGCCCCTTTGTCAAAGATCAGATGGCTGAGTGTGATCATAGAAGCTTCTGCATTTCTAATCTATTCGATTGATCCTTAGGTCTATTTCGTTGCCAATACCATGTTGATTTTATCACAGTGGCTTTGTAATATAATTTAAAGACAGGAATTGTGATGCCTCCTTCCTTGTCTTTATTGGCCAAGATTGCCTTTGCTATTCTACATCGTTTGTGGTTCCAAATAAATTTTAGAAACAATTTCTCTCCAAAATTTGGAGCAAAGCAACAGTATCCACACTCACTATTCTTATTCAATATAATTTCAGAAATTTTAGCAAGGGAAATTAGAAGAAAAATTTAAATAAAATATAATAAACAATATAAACAAATGGAAAAATTCAAACTGTAATAATTCAAAACTAATATTATTATTTATGTAGAAGCCTCCAAAACTTCTACCCCAAGACTTAGAGCCCTAATAAATAAATTTAACAATGCAGCAGGATACAAAATCAACACACAATATCAATAACATTTTTATATAGCAACAAGATATATACTAAGGGATGTCAAGAAACCAGTCCAATTTATACTAGTTCTGAAAAATTGGATACCTATGAACCAACATAATCATGAAGGTTAATGATTTCTGTAATAAAAAGTACAATGCTCCAAAAAACCAGTTCAAAAAGGACATTTATAAATAAATGGAAATACACACTCTGCTCCTATAGAGGTACATGGATCATCAGTATTGTCAAAGGGCTATATTTTTGTATTTGTCCAGTTTAAGCCAAATACCAACACAATTAAGGGAAGTAGAAAAATAATCCTGAAATTCATATGCAACCAGAAATATCAGTCAAAGTAATCCTGACCAAAAAAAAAAAAAAAAAAAAAGAAAGCCACAGGGTCTGAGAATATAGCTCAGTGGTTGAGCTCTTCTTTTGCATGCACAAGGCCCTGGAGTACAATCCCCGGACTACAACATAAAACAAAGGAAAAGATGTAGGTATTACAATCATGGAATTCAAGTTATACTACAAAGGTTCAGCCAAGTAAACAACATATTCTTGGCACAAAAATAAAAATAGAGATCAGTGGAGTTGAACAGAAAACCGCCATTAACCTTTAACCCTTTGAAGAATGAAAAGGGACTAAAATAAGTAAATAAATAAATAGCCTAAAAGGAAGACTCAAAATCAGTGAAAAGTTGAAGTGAACAAAGGCTTTTGGAGCCACACATACAAACATGGTATTGTCTTCTGAGTGTGAGAACCTGAAAGAGAAAAACAGAATCTGAAGGGTACAGTAGATGCAGGGAAAAGGGAAAGAACTTATTTAAAAAGAAAGACTTACTGAGTGGACTAGGAGGACAGGAGTGAGGATGGGGAAAAGAGATTTGTCTATGCATGTAAGCAGGATGGATTGGAAAACTGTACTATGCATTTCTGCTGGTCTATGGAAAGGAGCAGATAATGCTTAATTTGTCTTGTTTCCTTTTCATCAATGATTGTACTTTTTCTCTTCTTAATTTCTTACACATTTCTTTCATTTTTCTTTGTTCTTCCAATTTTACATGCATACGTCTGGTAATATGAATAACTGACCGGAAGACAACACTATGAATTACTACAAATGCTGTGAAACATACTATTTTGTTAAATGAAATTCTGTATCACTTATAATTTGTTCTGTTTTAATTCTAATTTGTACACTCTTTAGAAAAAAGAGGAAAACATATCCAACAGATATTTTTAAAGTGTGAAGCATCATTGGCCATTTAATAAAGGCAAATCAAAAATTAGATGCATTTTACTCCAGTAAGATTGGCTATCATTAAAAACTTAAAACTAAATGCTTGTGAAGTCCTGAAGCCCCTGTTTGACCTAAAGACTGCCAGAGACAAGCTCTCACCCCTTACCTGAATTTGCTGTTTCTGCCTGTGCCCCCTCACTCTTAAGACTGTCCTGGAGACTCAGCAAACCTAGCCCCACCCTCCCATCTGTCCCACAGAAGTTTGCTGAGTTGGTTGCCCCTCCTCCTCCTGCAGGCCACCAGGGAGTCTACCACATGACCTGTAAGAGCCTGGTGGGGCAATACCTTGTGCTAATCAACCATAGAAAGAACTTTGCACATCAGCAGCTTGCATGTATCATCAGATCCTGCTTGAACTGTGGCTTGCCACCCTCTCCTTAATGAGGTAGAAACTGCATTGAACCACACAGAAAAGTAGCTTTGGTGATCCTCTGGAAAGACTTGCTGACCTGCACCCATTCCATCTCCCATCAGTACAAAAAAAAATGACAAAAAAGAAAAGGGAAAAAAGGCAATCTCAAGCCTCTAGCCCACCTAATACAAGCCCAGGAGTAAAGGGCACAGAAGAACTTGGAAGTCACACACTTGAAATTTCTGAGAGATAGCAACTGAAGCAAAGAAACATCTGCATCAGGTTGTGGAAGAAATTATATCAGAAATAATTACTCATATAAAAAAGAAAATGACAACAATCATGAAAGAATTGCTCTATACATCTAAGAAAGAAAGATAAAAATAGAGGAAGTAGAAAAATTATGGAAACATTGAATTAACAATACAGGAAAAAACAGAATGCATAAATCAGATTCAAACTGGTATGTAGGGCATTAAGAATTTAGTTAAAAGCTGGGAAAGCACTTGAATGAAATAGAAGATAGACTTTCAGACTCTGAAGGTAGCATTGCAGCTAGTGAACATGAAATGAAATATCCCTTAAAAATAAGGAGAAACCATTAAATAACAATACAATAACTGGGTAGGGAGATAGCTAGGCAACCTAAGTACCTGCCTGGCAAGCACAAAGACCCAGGTTCTGCATTCTGTGCCAGCACTGTGCTGTACCTGTCAACGAAACTGGGCAATGTAGCACATGCCTGTAATCCCAGTGCTAGGGAAGGTGAGACAGGATGATCACTATGAATCTGAGCTGCATAGTTCCCTGTACCAAATAAACAAATGATTAATTTAAAAAGATACAATACAACTGCATCAACATGATAAAAAGCAAAATAATATAAGACTGATAGGTATCAACAAAGATAATACAAAAGACATAAGAAGTGTTTGTAGAAATAGTAGCAGAAAATTTCCTAATCATGGGAAAAGAATCTGATACACAAAAAACTGAAGCACATAGAACTCTAGCCAGGTGTATTAAAAACAAATCATCACTCAGACACATAATAATCAAGATCCCAGAAACTGAGCAAAAGAACAGCATATTAAAAGTTTTAGAGAGAATAAACAGATTATCTATAATGCAAAGCCCATCAGCATCACAGCAGATTTCTCAGCACATCCCATCAGTGAAAAAAAGCTTGGAGTGAGATATTTTCAATCCTCAAAGAAAACAACTTTCAACACAGATGGGTGTAAATGCAAAACTACCTATAAGATTCTAAAGACAGATTTAATACTTTCATGACAAAGAACTGAAGAAAGTCAAGACAACCAAACCAATTATATGAAGAGTACTGACATATTTTAGAAAGAGACATTGATGACCATAACTTCAGTGACAGAAAACATCAACTAAGTAGAACAAGCAATTAGGCAAAGGGGGAAATTAGGGACCCTATAGTAGGAAAACAACATGACAAAGATAATCCAATGCATATCAGTTATAACTATCAAAGTAAATGGCCTCAATTCACCTATCAACAGAGGTGGATAAAGAAACAAAATCTAGCAATATGCTACACACAAGAAAAAGAAGAACATTTAACTCAAAAAAAGTTAAGGGCCAGTGAGTGAGTGTCAAAAGATGGACATCAATAGTCCATGAGACAGGAACCCAGAAAAAAGCAGGGTAGCTATTCTAGTTGCTGAAAATGTTAACTTCAAACCAAATGTGATTAAAAGAGACAAAGGTTACTATATACTTGTTAGGAGAACCTGTAAGAGGAAGAGATAACAATTATAAATATATAGGCATCCAATATAGGAACACCCAAATATACAGAAAAATTTTAATAGACATGAAAAATGTAATAAGCAATAATATAATTACATTGGGGGACTTTAACATCCTATTGATGGAAAGATAGATCAACCATTAAATAAATGAGCAAAGAAATAATAGAATGAAACCAAACTGGAGAAGAAATTGACATAGTAGACATTTACAGAGTATTTCACCCAACAACATCACAATACACATTTTTCTCAGTTACACATGGGATTTTCTCCAAAATAGATCATGCACTAGCATATAAAACATCCTTAAGTATATGCAAAGGAGTTCAAATTATCACATGTGTATTATCTGATCATAACAGAATGAAACTGAAAATTATTGATAAAAGAACAAGCAAATACTACATAAACTCATGGAGACTAAATAAAACCCTCCTGAACAATCAATTGGTCATGGATGAAATTAAAGAAGAAATTAATCTTTACAATGTAATGAAAATGCAGATACAACTTACTGGAACCTATGGAACACAATGAAAGCTTAAGAAGGAAATTTATAGCAGTGAATTCTCACACCAGGAAAACAGAAGGACCCTAAACTAACAATCTTATGCTGTACCTAAAGCTCATAGAAGAAGAAGAATAAGTCAAGTCCAAGGCCCAAAGTGGCAGGAAATTATAAAGATCAGAGCAGAAATAATTGCAATCAAGACAAAGAAAACAATATGAAGAATTAATGAGATAAAAATTTGGTTCTTTGAAGAAATAAATAAAATAAAATTGATAAATCTGTAGCTAACCTTATTTAAAAAAGAAAGCAAAAAATTTAAATTCACACAATGAGTATTGAAAAAGGAGAAATCACTACAAACCCTACAGAAACTTAGAAAATTATCAATACCTATTTTCAAAAGCTTTATTCTCACTGATTGGAAAATATAGAACAAATGGACAGATTCCTAGATACATATAAACTACCAAAGTTAAATTAAGACTATGTAAAAATTCTGAATAACCCAATATTAGCCAATGGAATTGAAAATTTAATAAAAATCCTGCCAACAAAGTAAACCCCAGATCCTGATGGATTCACAGCTGAATTCTACAAGAAATTTAGGGAGGACATAACATCAGCTGTTCTCAAACTATTCAATGAAATTGAAAGTAAAGCAATTCTCCCAAAGTCATTCAGAGAGTTTGGGAAAATTGCAAGTATTACTCTAATACCAAAACCTGAGAAGGACCAACCAAAAAATAGAACTATAGGAAAATCTCCCTAGTGATTAAAAAATCCTCAACAAAATGCTAGCAAACAGAATGCAGCAAATCATGAAGAACATTATACAACAAAACCAATTAGGATTCATCCCAGGAATGCAAAGATGGTTTAATATAAGTGAAACAAAAATGTAATATACCAAATCAAGAGAGCCTAAGACAAAAAACATATGATCATCTCAACAGGTGCAGAAAAGGCTTCTGACAAAGTCCAACATTCATTCATGATAAGCACACTAGAGAAAATCAGAAAAGATGGTCTTTATCTCAACATGAAAAAACTCATCTATGACAAACCAAGAGGTAACATTATATAGAATGGGCAAAAATTGAAAGTCTACTTTAAATTCAGGAAGAAGACAACAATGTCCACTGTCATTACTCCTGTTCAATATAGTTAAGGAAACATTAGCTAGAGCAATTAGACAAGAGAAAGACACAAAAGTAATAATGATTGCAAAGGAAGAAGTGAATTTATGCAAATGGCATGATACATAGAAGACCCACAAAAATCTACCAGGAGACTTGTAGATTTAATAACCAAATTCAGTAGCTTAGCAGGACACAAAGTTAACACTCAAAAATCAATAGCATTTCTATACACAAAGAACAAATCCACCGAGAGAAAAATTATGGAAATCATACTTTTCACAATAACACAGGAGAAAAGGAGATATTGAGGAATTAATCTCACAAAGGAAGTAGAATACAGTAAAATACAGCAATATTTATAGTACTCTGAAAAAGAACGATCAAAGATTTCAAAAAGTGGAAAAGTATTCCTTGTTCCTGGATAAGAAAAAACATTATGAAAATGGCCATACTCCCAAAATTGTTTTGTAGATTCAATGCAATCCCAATTAAAATAACATTAGTATACCTCACAAATCTAGAAAAACATTCCTAATATTCTTTTGGATCAAGAAGAGACCTAGAAAGGCAAAAGCAGTACTGAGCAACAGAGGAAAGGCAGGAGGCCTCACACTCCCTGGCTTAAAATTATACTACAAAACTGCTGTGATAAAATTAGCTTGGTACTAGCAGAAAAACAGACATGAGGATCAGTGGAACAGATCAGAAGATGTAGACATAACTACAAGCACACTCAACCACTTAATCTTTGACAAAGGTACCAAACATGTTCATTGGAAGAAAGATAGCCTCTTTCATAAATCTCACTGGAAATATTGGATTTCCAGATGCTGAAGGCTTAAAATAGACCTATCCCTATCACCATGCACAAAACTATGATCAAAATGGATCAAAGATTTAAATATTAAAACTGAAACATTAAATTTTATAGAGGAGAAAGTAGGCAGAAAGCTTAAGGATATAGGGGTGGGTAAAGAGTTCATGAACAGAAGTCAAAGTGCATAGGAAATATGTCAAAAAAGCAACAATTGGGATCCAATCTTTTTGACCCAGTCCAAAATTGGGCATCGGAGATGAATATACACTTCAAAAATGAAGAGACACAAATGGCAAATATGTGAAAAAATATTCAACATCATTGGTCATTCACAATATGCAAATTAAAACAATGCTGAGGTACCCACCTTAGGCCAGAAAGAATGGCTATAATCAAGATGTTAACCAGTAACAAATGCTGGTAAGGCTGTGGGGAGAAAGAAACCCTTCTCTGCTGTTAGTGGAAATGCAGGCTGGTACAACCATTGTGCAAATCAGTACTGAAATTTTTTACAAAGATGGGATTGGAGGTCCCATTCAAGTCAGCTATCCACCTCCTAGATTTTTTCCAAAAGAACTGAAATCATCATATCATACCAATATATTTGCACCCATGTTTAGAGAACCATGATTTGTCATAACTAAATCTTGGAAGCAATCCAAATGCCCATTAACTGGAGAATGGATAAAAATAGGATATATTTATACAACAGAGTATTTTTTAACTATAAAAAAGATAAATTTGAAGCTTTTATTGATAAATGAATGTATCTACAGACTATATTGCTAAGTGAAATAAATCAGATTCACATGTGAAAACGTTGCATTATCTGGCTAAGAGGAGAACCTGAAAGAGTAATGGAAATCTAAAAGGTATAGGAGGTACTGTGAAAAGGAGAGAAATTATTCAACTGTATATAAATGTGGTAAGACAAAATTGACATGAATAAAAGGACAAATTAAAGAAGGGAAAGGTATATTTTTAGGTATATATGAAGAATAATTTGGAGAATTGTATTGTCGATTTCTGATGGTATTTTGAAAAGTGTATTTAGTGCTTAATTTTTTTACTCTGACTGTTTTGCTTCTTTGAATCTTTTATGACTTCTATGTTGTTCTTTTGTTTTCTTTAAACAAATCTTACACATTTATAACTGGTAATCTGAACAACTAATTTGAACATAGCATTGTGTAATATAGCAACCATTTTTGAATTTCTCTTCCTTTGTTTAGTGAAATCTTGTATTGTTTCTTTTGTTTTATTTTTAATATCACTATTTTGTATTCTTTATAAATAAGGTTTTCCTTGACTAAACTGGAAAAAATAAATGACTTCAACTTTGCTGAATAAAAGAAAAACCTCTATATTTTTGAAGGGAATGTGCTACTATGACTG
Organism: Ctenomys sociabilis; assembly: GCA_004027165.1. NCBI lineage: Eukaryota > Metazoa > Chordata > Mammalia > Rodentia > Ctenomyidae > Ctenomys > Ctenomys sociabilis. Next base: position 15,558 of record PVKA01035481.1, read on the forward strand.
TTTAGGAATTAATATGGAAATTCCTCAAAAAACTAAAAACATAAATTCCTTTTGACTTATTTTCATGCTCACTGTGTTTCTCCCCAATTGTTAAAATGTGTTGCTTGCATACCTATGTTTATAACATCACAATTCATAATAGCAAAATTAAGAAACAGACAAGATGCCTATCTGCAGATAAAAGGATAAAATAAATGTGGTATTTATACACAATGGGTTTTTATGTACTCATAAAAAGGATAATTTTGCAACATTTGTAAGAAAATGGATGAATCTTGAGACTGTAATATGAAGTAAACCAGACACTGAAGGTTAAATAGCATATGACCTCTTTCCAATGAAAAACCCAAAACATACATAAAGGGCAAAATTAAGAGGAGACAAGAGCAAGAAGGGAGATGGGTGTCTTGTGGATAGTGAAGGACACCTGAGAAAGGACATTTTTAGTGAGGGAAAGGATATTTAAAATGTTCAACTGTGTACAAATAGATGTAAGTTCCCCAAAATGAATGCAATTATTATGTATCATGAGAACATATTAATGAAATGTAAATACAACTAAACAAAAGCAAATGTTTAGTTTTTTATTTTAAAGAGAAAAATGCTAAAAAATGAAATGGAGTTTCAAAGCAGGTTCCTAAAACACTTATAGTTGATACATTGTGTATTATTAACTTCTTAGTAGTTTTGTGTACTCATATTGCTTTTTATTTTTCTATAGTTCTTGAGAATCAACCCAAAGACTTGCTTTTAAAATTTTTCTTTTCGCATTCCCTGGAAGGGTAACTATGATTAGAATGTATCTTCTTAGCTTTATGAAATAGGCTCATGACCACGCATTTCTGACATATTATCTGGTACCACAATCTTCTAAAAACTATATAAGCTCCTTCTCTTTAAGGCTCTGCTTTTTCTCTGATCATATTTACTATTTCATTTATCATCATCAACACTGTCTTGTAAATATGGGTTACATTCTCTTTGGTCTTTAAAACCTTGCTTTTTTTATATAAGGCTCAACAATTCATTTAATTCCAGTATCTGAGAGAACAGCCACCCTATAAATCTTTTTAGATGAAATTTATGGCATCCAAACATGAGTTGAGTATTAAATTCTTTCCTGACTTTCAATAACTTAGACCTGAGTGTATGTAGAGGCTTGATTATTAGTTTCAGTTGACTTTGTGGCCACCCTAAAAGCCCTTTTGCTGTCTGTGCATTGGCATTCTTGGCCTTTAGTTACTAGAATATAGGTGTGAGAGGACTAAATTAGTCAATTCAGATTTTATTTGCAGAAAGATATGGTTGCTTTCTAATGTAGCTCATGGTCAAGGGAGAAAAGATGTGCTAGCAGTTCAAGGAGCAGGAACCCTAGGCAATATCACTTTGATTAGAGCATGAACTTTTAAGTCTCATCACTGCTACAAAATAAATATTTCAAAGGACCATGTAAGATCCTGTGGAAGGAGCCTTGCACCACAGCCACTTCCCTAAAAGATGTCCCCTGGTACACTGTTTGCCTGTGCACCAGGCCTGTTTAACCTCTTACCTGTTTAGACATTTTATTTAATGCCAATATTGGATATGTTATTGGTTAAGACTAATAGAAAAGCACTAAAAACTGTCTATATTTTCACTTAAAGAATATAATTTTTATTTTATTTACTACAGGGTCTACACAGTCTCACTACACAGATTAGACTTAGTGATCCTCCTATTTTCAGCCTCCCAAACACTGGGATTACAGACAAGTCCCCCCATACCCAGATTCAGTGGCTATCCACCCTGGGGACAGGGCTGGCACAGCACATTGGAGATTCACTTAAAGAATATAACATTTTAAGCACCTCTTTCATGGATATAAAATAGTGAATGAAATGACAAAATCTTTATTTTGTTTCTAAGCCAGGTTAGATTCCATTAAGAAGAATATTTTAATATTTAGTATATGAAAGGCTTTTAATATTTAGACATAATCTTTTACCATCCAGCCTAAGTACTTATTTTTACTTTTGTAAGTGTTGGTAAAAGTACTATTTCAACTCCACTAGATGTCTATTTGTTGAAGTTAAGTCACTAGCAAGAAAACAGCAGAGATATGCAAAATGAACTATAAAGTTTTGCATTTTGAGAAGGCTGGATCACTGATGCAATGGATGATGCATCTGACTATGGATCAGAAGATTCTAAGTTGTATATTTTGTCCTCCCCAAGTAACAGTTATGTAAAGAATTAAATTTCATGTTGACATCCTGGTAGCTCCTGGAAGAGATAGATCCCTTAGTTCACAATTACTCCTGTATGTTGCACATTGTGACTCAATTGTCAATTGCACTGGTTGGAGAGATGCCCATGGGATTAGCAAGTCACAACTCTGGTTACCTGCTAGGATCATGGAGGAATGCCTTACAGGTCTATCACTGGTCCCTGGACCCTTCAACTCCAGCCCAGTTCTTCTGCTCTGCTTTCTTGCCAGGAAGAATGGACCATATTTTATCTAGGACCCCTCTTTAATGTCATGTTTTGCTTTGGAGCAACTTAACCATGGACTGGACCATGTAAGTATGGGAAACAAAATAAATCTTTAGATTGTGGGTGTCAGTATTTTGTACCCACAAAAGAAGTGTTTACCAATATATGTGAGACCACTAAATTTTGTCCAATTAGTATTTGATGGGTATTATGGAAATATCTTCAGATTTTCTCATTCTTGAATTTAGAAATGAGAAGAACCTCATAGTGATAAATACTAAATAGAAAGAGAAAAAAAAATCAGATATCTGGGTTACTTTTCTCAGTGCTAGGAGAAACACTTAACACCCACAAGGTATAGTGGTGTTTCTTTGACTGATAGGTTTTAGGGGTTTTGGTCCGTTGTTGCCTGGCTTCAAAGGCAGTTTCATGGCAGAGGGACCTCTCAGAGGAAAAATAGTTCATGGCTTGGACAGCAAAAGCAAGTGAAGCAGGAAGCACTATTAGGACACCTGCTTTTCCTCTCTTCCTTGATTTTCCATGCAGTCTGTAAGGTACCACCCAACACCAGGAGGGAGCTTCCATTATCAACACACAGAACTATGCTAATTCCAATCAATGGACTACTTTAGTACCACAAGCCTTTAGTCATAATATCACACACTCGAGATCAGCCAACTGTGAAAAGCTTCACATATCAGCCCATGAGGCTTTGGGGGAACATCTGGACACCAAGTTTCAAGTTCAGCATCAAGGACCAGTACTGCTATTACCTTTGTTCTTTGTTAATCATGGGCAAAACATTCTTTATTAGTCTCAATTTCCATATCAATACACTGGAAGTCAAACCTAACTCTGATAGTTTCATGATCAATGAGGTTCATTACGTGAAAGATAAAGACTTATATTTTCTACTATCTTTTCCAATTCTCAGTCTTCCTTCTTTCTTGTTTCAGGCATTCATCGGGTCAGGAAGAGTTAGACATTTTAAAGTAGAGAATGCAAGTGCGCTTCCACTGAGCTACATGCAACACAAGTCAGAAATCATTCAGTTCACAGTCTGTACTTAAAATTGTACTTAAAGAATACAATCTTTAAAGTGTTACACTGAGGAAATTGTCTTTTTCTCTCCAGATTTCAAAAATGTGCCTAAAATATCAAAGCCAAACATGATGTGCTCATATTTGTAGCAGGCAGAAATGAGGTGTAGGGAAAGATCAATCATATAAAAAGAAAAAAAATCTATCGGGCTAAACAGTTTATGAAAGGAGGATAGAGCAGGGAAAGAAGGAGTTCAGGAGTGTCAGATGCATTTTTGTTTTCTTTTATACTGTCGGGCTCAGAGAAGATAGAAATATTAGCTACCTGAAGATGGCACCATTAACAGAGATTGTGATCACTGCCACTAGACTAGACTAGGATTCTGATAATTTTCATAATTTGTCTGACACTTACAGTGATATAGCCAAAAGAAACTTGCAACCTGATAGATATCTGAAACAAGACCATATTCTCTAAAAGAGAAGAATGAATCTTAGGGATAATGGAGGTTAAAAGTAGACTATATTTATTGGGAGGGGGGATTTCTGTCCTAGAGAGAGAGATAGTGTCCATAATGGGATGCCAAGGACCTGCATTTTCTTGAGGGCAAATCTATAGGGGGAAATAGGTCCAAGGTGTGAAACATGGGACATCCCAAGGTGGCTATGAGGTGGGTCAAAAATGCGGTCAACCAATGAGATTACAAGCATAATTGCTCAGGTAAAATTGATTAGTTCAAGATCAAATAGAGAGGCAAGTCCTGGCAGCAAGTGGGCATGAGTATGGAACAAGGACTTTTCCTGTAGGGGGCTGAGTGAGTGACTCTTCCTGGCTTTCTCAAGGTGATAGAGACATATTTAGAATATTAGTGCCTGATGTTTATACCTAGGGTTGTGTGTCCATGCATTTCTTTTATTTATTTATTTATTTATTTATTTATTTATTTATTTATTTGTTTATTTATTTTCTTCTGGTCTGCCCCACAGCTAGAGATGTCTGTGTTTCCCACAGTTTCAAGGTATCTCAGTTTCTGCACTGGCTCCTTTAGGGGCCTAGCCCTATCTGACTGCCTATAATATTTTTATCTAATTCAGTTGCCTACATCATTACTACCAAACTGGGAGCAGCTATCTAAATTTGGCAACTCAGAGTTCGCCTCATTTCCTGAGAATTTGAAAACTGTGCTGAACCCAAAGGGGAAACCCATTGACAATACCGTATTGGTGAGAGAGATCTGGAGTGTTTGAATTGCATTGAGGAAAGAAAAGTTCCTGACTCAGTGATCTATGGTCAGCACAGCCGTGGAACAACCTTTAGATGAAGTATTGCTCTCCCATGCAATCACTTAAGAAGCCAGTGTCTAGTCCAGATTTTATCATGCAGACCATCAAAGCTCTTGGCGACTAAAACAGACAAACAAGACTACAATAAAACAACATTAGAAGCATCCAATAGCCTTATCTCGCTTGCCAAAAAAATATATCCTGACATTTCACAAATGATATCTCTTTCATTAACAAACTACACATCGCATTGGGAAAGGCATGTGTGGTCCAGAGAAAGAGGGATGCTTCTCCACTATGGGATAATACTGAGAGGATGGTTTGAATTCAAACTGTAACAAATACTAATGTTTGCTAAGTGGAACTACATGAAATACTATTTTGCTAATAGATCAGTTAAGTTCCATTTAAGGAAGAAGAGATTAACTACAGGTAGGATTAAGGATCTATTTTTATTTTTTCTAATAATACTAAAATTCTCCTTCACTAGCAAGATATGAACACTTTTATCAGCATGTTTCATTAATCCTGTAAGCTTTACACTCTGTGTATGAGCATTTTATTTTTCTGAAGATGTTAGGTTTTTCAATCGTTCCCATCCCTCATTCAATTCAAGCAATATTAATGCTAAGATTTATTCACAGGTTAGAGACTAAAAACAGCTCAATCAAAAATTAACTTAGGGTTTCTAATTTGCATTCTAAACATAAAAAATAATCATTGTTTATTCTTTCTCAAAACAAAACCTGAGAAACCTAAAAAAAATCAATGATTTTGCTTGAATTTTTGAGAGAACTAAAATTACAGAGCAAGATGTCTCCAAAATCTGACAGCAATGCATGCAAAAGGATAGACATGTTATCCATCTAGTTGGAACTAGAGCGGCTAGGCATTTTTGGCAATTATGAACAGTTACATGATAATTTCTATGAAGCAGTGAAGGCTGAGCACAGATTAGCAAGAGAAAGAGGCTCCTTACCCCTGCAGTCCTCAGGAGACCTCGCATTTTCACAGGTTTTTATTACAGGAAACGCAGTGCGCCCACCCTGAGGGACTGACAAAGATCCCCTATGGACTTGGCAGGAGGAGAAAATGAACGCTATTGTGAAGCTGACTCGGAATCATCTCTTATTACAGATCTAGCGCCCAGATGAGTCCAGAGGTCCCTCATTTGTCGCGGAGTTTATGTTCCAGACACGGCCACAGTCAGTGACAATCAGCGAAGTAACGACGTTGTAGTTATTTTAGTGCTTATATATGTATTTAAGGCTTTATAAACCCTTCCCATATGCCTATAAACCTTTCCCGGTGTTTTTTTTTTTTTTTTAAATCACTTCGAATGTTCTTGACAATTTTCTTTCTCAATAAAAAATTTGAAAAGCTTAAAAAGCAATGATTTTTAGAATTTTGGAATTTTAAAATTACTACTTAAATTAGAACCCTTAAGTTGTGATTGAACTATTTTCACTATCTAACCTGTGACTAAATTTTAGCATTAATATTGCTTGAATTAAATAGCAGAAGGATGCGAACAATTGAAAAATCTATGTAATTTTAGCAATGTACATATATTGTAGAGTATAGTTTGTATTCATTTGCTCAAAAAATATATTGAAAAGTGTATCTTATTTTAATTTAATATTCCTTTACTATGTTAGAATTAATATTTTTATATATTTTATATATTTAAAAATTTATGCAATAAACATTAAAGCCACAAATACTACACACAGACATATGTATATATATATATATATATATATATATATATATATATATATATATATATAGTAACATTCACTATTGCAAAATCCCACAATATAGCAAAAAAAAATCACAATAAATAATTTAGATTAATATTTTTTGAAAGCCATGAAACAGTTCCTGAAATTCAAACCATGAAGTAGCAAGGGACTAGTAGAAATTTTCCAGAGCATGAACGAAACTTGATTCCAGGTAGAGAAAAGGAAATTCTATACCCTTCAGTCCTCATTCCTATCTCACAGAAGGCAGGAAGGAATAGGTAAAGGCCTGGGGGGGTGATAGCTCAGTAGAATAAGTGTTTGTCTGGCAAACACAGGGTCCTGAGTTCAATCCCTGGTACTGAAAAAATAAATAAATAAAAAGAAATAGGTAGAGGAAATGGACTCCAGAGAATAGATTAATAATGCTGTAACTACAAAATGAACTCCCAAAAGAGATAAAAAGGAAAACAAAACAACAACAACAAAA
>PVKA01035482.1:0-22589 GCA_004027165.1 Ctenomys sociabilis
TTGCCAGGGAAGCGCTTATCCCACTGAGCCATCTCCCCTGCCTGATTTTTTTTATAAATGTAATTTTAAAGTCCATTTTAGTTGGCAAAATTGGGTTTCTCTCTGAGACAGAATATTGAGCCACCCTGGATTAGTCTATGGCATAAGATCCATCTGGCACTTCCTTGTTGCCATCTCCAAGCAAGGATTTATGTAATGATCTCCAGGTTGTCCCTTCGGTTCATGCCATCCACTCAAGCAAAATCTTTCTGAAATATGGTCACCAGTTTATGTACTTGGTTGTATTCCTCTAAATTTTTACTGCCAAGGTTACAGAACTCTGTTTGATTTGTGCTTGTGGACTCCAGAATTGGTGACAATAAGCGACGTTTGTTAGGTATATGCCAACACACACACACACACACACACACACACACACACACACCTCTAAAACAAGGATAGTTATTCTTCTAGATCATATGCTAGAAAATTGAGCCAATGCAGACATTTTGAATGTTACCATTCACATGGCTCATTTCTTTTCCTTTCTTTCTTTCTTTCTTTCTTTCTTTCTTTCTTTCTTTCTTTCTTTCTTTCTTTCTTTCTTTCTTTCTTTCTTTCTTATATTTGGTACAGGGTCTCCCCATGCAGCTCAGACTCATGCTGATCCTCCTATTTCAGTCTCCCCAGTGGTAGGATTAAAGGCATGTTTCAACCACGCCACGTCTTGGTGGCTCATTTGATGTGTCCAGGACAGGGCTGGTGTGGCATGGTATTGGGAATCAAACCTGGGTCCTTGACCACTGAGCTATTTCTGTGTTCCCATCCACAATTCATTCTGTAAGGAAAATGTAATACAGGAAGCTGTGCTATGTAAAAGCTAAACAAAGACACAATGAGACAAAATTCTCCAGGGGACCCAGACTCTGAAGCTCACCTCCATGGCACAAAGGAGCCTTCTCTATGTGCATATTTTTTGTCTTGCACCTAGTCTTTCTCTCTGGGTATCTCTCATGCTCATGTAGCTACATCCCTACACACACACACACACACACACACACACTGCTGGTATTCAGCAGACCATTTTGGGCCTGATTTTTCATGTCATTGGAGGCTATCTGCATAGTAGAGAAAAGAGGTAGGTGAAAGACAGTTTTGAGCTTCACCAGTTTTGAATCCTTTTGGCACAAATGAAAGCAAGAGAATGAAAAACAATTTCCACACCTCAAAAGAGAGTCTAGACTACAGGGGGAAGTCATCAGAAGAGTAGACACTTGGCTGAGAAAATCTGAGGCATCCACTGGCATGCTGTGCTATTAACATTAGAATTACTTGCTTGTAATTTAACTTCATTTTAAATAACACCAGACTTTTCTTTTAATTACTCACTTTGCCCATCTGGATTTAAAATTATGTTGAAAAAGAAGACAGAGTATAGACGTTTTTGTAATCTCAGAGTGTATTTTTATCTTTCTCTGGAAGTCTCTTCCTCCCGGGTGTTGTATGAAGTGTTACATAACGAAGCAATCGTACCATGGCATTTTCCCTTCCTCCGTCTGCAGGGGATTTGAGACTTCACCAACAAGACAGACTAAGTGTAACCTTTAATTGTCAAAACAGCATGCTAAATAACCTACAGATCTGAAAAGGGAACCAAAAAGAAAGGCTTGGAGGTCTGCAAGGTGTACTTTCCTCCCACATATTTATTGTGGTAAAATCAACATAACATGACGCTTACCTCTTCACCATTTTTTAGTGTAGAGTCCAGTGGCATTCAGTACAAACATATCACAGTGTTGTGCAACTGATGCTGCCATCCATCTGTGAAACACTTCACCTTGTAAAACTCAAACTCTGTCCCCTTAAACATTAACTTTGCACTCCCTTCTCTTCCAATCAGTGAAATCCACTGTATTAACTTCCCTGTCTATGATATTGATCATTCGTTGCATCTCATAGAAGTGGAAGCATATAATATTTGTCCTTTTGTGACTGGCCTTTTTCACTTGTACAATATTTCACAATTTCACTCACAATTTGGTAGAATATTTAGAATCTTCTTCCTTTTTAGGTTTAGTAATACTCATATCATATCTATATGTAGTGTTCAGGATTAGTATTCATGCCTGTTCCATATGTAAATGCCACATTTTTCTTGTCTGTTCATTGACTGATATTCACTTGTATGGCTTCTATGGTTTGCTGTCTGGAATAATGCTACCAGGAGAATGAATGTAAAAATATGAAAAATTCATCAGCAGTATGTAAGGTAGCACTGACTCTAGACACAAAACATCTGTTTGGGTTTACAAATAATTCCACTTGGCCACAGAGGCCTAGAAAGAGATTATAATAATGCAGATACATGCTTGGCAATCTAGTGCAGGCCAGGGTCTATTGAGAAAGATAGAGATGGGGTGGAGGCAAGACGATAGAGAGGGCCAGGCAACCAGGAAGCGAGTGTAGCAGTAGCTAAGAGCAAAGCCTTCATAATGATGCAATCAAGACCCAAACCCTCTCATTAGTTATGTGTGAGCTTCACCAAGTCACTTAAACTTTGCGATCTCCAGAATGTTCATCTTTGGGTCAGGAATACCCATGCTCATTATGCAGGTGGCACAGAGACCTACATAAGGTAGTGGTGGTAAAGTGCTTTGTAAAAATATGCTAATAGCACAATTGTGTTATTATTATCATCATCATTGTTTTCCAGAGCCTTGGGCCCCTAGGAATTCAGCTAAAGTTATTCAGCCTTCAAATTATTATTTTATTTCCACACAAAATGTATAAATATGTGCCAGACAAGCAAACACAGCTGTTCATCAGGTTCCATATTCCTTCCATGCTAGACATGGTCTTCCTACCTTTTGCTGTTGTTATGGGGTAGCCCAGAAGATTCTGAACCCAGGTCAATGTTCCTTACAGAAAATCATGGAAATCACATATTTCAGTAAAAAAATGAGTCACAGAACAAATTTAACTTTGCCAAAGCTCTACTATATAGCAGGCTCTGTGCCAGGCCCCACGACATGAGCTCTCATTGAGAATCCCAGCAACCTACAAGATAAGAACATTCTCTGTTGTACAGATTAGAAAATTGGGACCCTAAAACTAGAGGAATTTCTATTTTAATGGGGAGTAGATTCGTGGATCCAATGTTTGAATCTGGATTTGCCTTGATTCAAAAGTACTGATCTTCCCATTTTTCAATATTATACACAGGGTGTGCATCCCTAGGCTGAAAATTCAAATTCTAAATGCTTCCAATTCTGACATTTTTTGAAAGCCAACAAGGTACCACAAGTAAAAAAGCTCCACACATGACCTTACATGAGTTGCAGTAAATATAGAGGTGCACTGAAAATACTGTGTACAGTTTTCTTTGGTCCACGCACATAATGTACATGTGAAACACGAAAGAATTTCATGCTTAGGTCTGGGTGTCATCACCAACATACTTCGATACATAATGGAAATATTCCAGAACTGAAAATGTCCATGATTTGAGACATTTCTGGTCCCAGTCATTGAAGATAAGTGATATTCACATTGCTTTAGGTAAAAAAAAAATACTATGCAGTGAATAGTAGACTTTTTTTTTTTTTTAGAAATTTAGGCACTTGGTATCGTGATTTAACTATGAAACCTGAACTGTGTCATTTCTCTTCCATCCCCACTTTTATCGCTTTCTTCCATTTTTTGTTCTTCGCTCTTAATATTCTTTTCTTCGATTTTAGAAATCTTCTTTCTTCCTTCCTTCCTTCCTTCCTTCCTTCCTTCCTTCCTTCCTTCCTTCCTTCCTTCCTTCCTTCCTTCCTTCTTTCTTCATGTACTTATTATCCGTGGTGCACAGACGTGCTTTGTCGCTCCGCCTCGTACTAATCCTCCTGTCTCAGTCAGCACAGCGCTGGGATTTCAGGCGTGCGCCACCACACCCCATTTTGGTGGCAGGCACTGTGCATCCAGGGTTCCAGGGCCGGTACAGCACGTGTACCAAGGATCTAACCTGAGTCCTTGCGCTTGCCCGGTAGGTGATCAGACTGCTGAACTATCTCTCCATCCCCTTTTTCTACAATTTTAATTTTCTTTCTTCCTTAGCAGCCTGCTTCCTCTAGATTTCCAACTTCAGCTGGAGAAGGAATCCAGGAACAGCTTGCTGTTGCACCTGTATATGTGGTCCTTGGAGGGCTGCACCTGTGATCCTGACTCAGATCTGCATGGAGGGACGCATCTACAGAACCGGAAGGAGTCCTGAGTGCCAGAAGTGACACTAAGCTGGGGCGAGAAATGACTGAGGCCCGCAAACTCCTGGAGTTGGTGGAATACACTTGGTGCAAGAGGAAGAGCAGGGGGAAACAATGGTAGGAGACGCACAAAGACAGGAATAACACATTAGAATTCAGGGGCCCCCTGTCCCCGAGTGACCTGCTTCCTTCTTTTTGTCTGTTTCTCTAGAACAGTTCAGGACCTATTGTGCTTGTTAGTGGCCAAGGGCCACAAATTCAAATTTCAAGTGGCCCAAATGGGTGATACATAGCAAATGCATGTTTACTTTCACTGCATTTTTGTCAAACCTTTTGGCTTTCAAAAACAAATCTTGCAGCAATTTTGCTTCCTTCTCAGTTCATTAAGCTTTTCATCAAAATGTTTCTCATCTACTATGGTTTTAAACATTTTTAATGTTTCCGTCAGTTGCATTCTTTCAATATAGACTCAGTTTATTTGCGTATTAAAGCCATAAGGATATTTTTAACTTCCACCAGAAAACAAAAAGGTTTCTCTAGTTTTTCTTGAAATGCATGGTGCTTTGTGTCAACAGTTTGCTTCTCTTTTTATAGATGCCAGGAAACAGAAATAGTCCTTTTCTATAGAAAAGCACTGTGTGACTGGTGAGTGTTCACTGTCATTTCCCTTAATGTCAAGATTTTATCTTTTTTCTCATTAAAATGAATAAAAATAAAAAATAAAAAAGAAGCCAATATGGAATGATGAGGAGTGTGGAGAAATTCCCTCTCTTTAGGAGACATGACTTGGGCCACAGGTGAAGCTTGCTGCAGGAAATACTGGCTGGCTCAGTGTTGGCAAGATATTTCAGTTAAAAAACAAAACAAAACAAAACAAAAAACACAGAAATTCTGACTTTCACATAGAGTCTACAGATCAACAAATGATGTCTCATTTATTAAAGAAGAAACATATTTTGCAAATCCAACCAAACACTTCTAGAGGTCGTACATATCCACCCAATAGATTATTGATCTATATGAGGAATGATCATCATATATGGTGAATACTTACATTAAAAATGTATAATAATAAAAGATGTACTTAATTCCCTTTAAAATAATTCTCTTTACTTCAAATGAGCTTATGCTATTATTCTTACCACTTTCTGTAGCATTCTGGGAGTTCATTTTTTGGGTGTCTTTTGGAGGGGTGATTAACAACATGGTCGATGCTGTGTCAGGAGCCTTCCAACAGAAGGGTGGGAAGTAGAGTGGGGCCTGTCCACCTTGCTTAGCAGACTTAGAACCATATGATCTACCATTGATAGTAATTTTGACTTTGGTGAAGAGCCAAAATTTTAACTCAATGGTAGAACATTTGAATCAATTCAGGATATTGAGGCAGCCATAGAAGCACAACCAAAGACACAGAAAAGCTTCCAGAATTCTTTCACAAAGTAGCAACAATGATGAGATAACTGTGTTAGACACAACATGTGAGGGGGAGGGTTCTGAAGGGTATTAATACCAATGTGTTTTTTACTATACTGAATTTTTCTAAATTTAAATATTCCTTATGTTTTGTGATAATATGCCACATCACATTGCTTCATCCTAAGATTAGTTCTCCTTGTAATACCAAAATAGCTCCTCAATATTATACCATCAGCATTTTTCTCCAAAGCTTCTAAGAAGGATTTAATGGCATCTCCCCCATTTAGCTACTCTTTCTTGGAATTGTCTAGTCTAAATCTCTTGCATTTCCTTAGAGTTTACAAAACTTTCTAATTTGAAATAAATATTATCATATTGGTGTAAAATTATACCATTATTCACTTAACACTTTATTTTCTTATATAAATAATTTTTAAAACTTATACCATGACCAAAAAAAAAATGGAAAAGCATTAGTTGTATTTGTCAGAGGAAGTAATATTAACTGCTATAGCAAAAAGTCCCCAAAGCTCAGTAACCACACACATAAAAGGCTTTCTATTTTTAAAAAAATGTTACTTTATTTTTTATTATGATTTTATTTTATTTTGAAAAGTAGATACAAAATCAAGATAAACAAAAGAAAAGACAGAAAGAGGTAACATATAACAATACATATGTTACATTTTTTTGAAACAAGAATAGCTGATTAACAATGACTGATATATCTGTTTTTATCAGCTATTCTTGTTTCAAAATCAAGTTGCTCAGATTAACAGACAAAGTTGTACAAGATGGATCATATGATTAAATATTACCAGATGCTTTCAAGGAGTCTTAAATTTTTGATCTTGTCTCTCATTTTCTTTTAAAAGTTACTTCTTTAAAATGTTACTTTACAGAGAGTACAGCAATAATTGATATGACATGAGAAACAGTACACAGTTAGAACACCAAAATGACAGGTGTTTCAAGCCTGGTTTTTAAAAAAATTTTGTTCATGCACGTTTGACATTGATGTTCCTGTTTTCACATTCTTTCTCTAATTAATTCCTCCTTTTTCTTGTCAAGATACCATTTCAACAGTTGGACTTTCTGTTCACCCTCAGACTAGAAAGAGCATCCTCATAAACACCCCCAAAGAGTTTATGATGAAAACATATTAGACACTTTGGCTTTTGAAAGCCATTCCTAAAACAATGCCCAACTTGGAAGACCTCAAGATTACAGTACATTAGAAGAGGAAAGAGGGAAGGTCGAAAATCAATGGGAATAAATCAAGCAGGAGCATAACAGGTAGAAAACTACTCTGGGTAATTTAGGTGGTAGGATATGGAACGGATTAGGGTAAAACTTAATGAGTTTCATTGAAAAAACTACAGTAGGGCTCATTTTCAGGGGATGTATCTAAAATCATGCTAGAACTTGTTCTCCAGGTAGGTTTTATTTTGGAGAAAGCAGAATATGTTATTTAAAGGATGATATTGCTAAAGAAATCATATGGCTAGACCAAAACACAGTAAAACAAAAGCAATGCAACATATTATTTGACCTTTCAGATGTTTGCTTGGCCCTGCTGTGTGCACAACCAGGAGGTAGACAGAGAAGGTACACAGTTTCCAATAAGTGCATTTTTTTCAAAACCTATTTCAAATATGTAAAATAGAAAAAAAAAAAAAAAAAAAAAAAAAAAAAAAAAAAAAAAAAAAAAAAAAAAAAAAAAAAAAGAAAGAAAGAACAGACTAGAAAGGGCATCCTAGTACTCAATGCAGAAGTCTTGGGAACAACGGGCAATGAGATTCTTTCAAGCTAACGAATTCAAATGTTAGAATGTTAGACAGGGAATTTCTGCCACTAATAAAGAACGACCATGAAAAGTCTGAATAGCACAACTTCATCATTGTCATAGACTGTGTGTGTTTTATCAAGTATACACATTTGTACACTTTGAAAATAGGGAGAGAAGAAAGATTAACTGAATTATGAACTACAGACCAACAGACCCAGCAAAGCTATCTCTAGGTCAAAGAAATAGTGATGCCCATCTTGCCATTCTGTAACTCTGGCATTCTTGCCAGACAAGGCCATGCATTCTCTGTAAGAAGAGGATGGGAAAAGAGATTTAGTCATGAGAAAAGCAGCTTTCAGCAGAAAGAGTTAACCACAGTTGACAGTCACAGGATCATAGAAGCCACTTGTTGGAGATGTCAGCTTGGGTCTTACATGGCTGCATGGAACAGCAAGACCTTTCATAATTATGAGTTAGACATTTTTATGAAAAAACTGAAATTTTTGAATTGCCTTCAATAACTTGGGTTGCAATGAAGTGGCCTCTCAATCCTCATCCTTATCCCTTGCACTAAACCCCTTCTGGAAGACACACTACTCCTTATAGAATGTCTATAGAATGTCTTCCTGTTGTGGTCCAGGCCACAATATGCCCCTACCTACATTGTTCAAGTGTTAGGACCTTCTGTCAGTTGAGAGAGAGATGAAACCTAATGAAAGACGTTGCCATTCTCATAGAGTGAGTTACTTTTCATTGGAGAGGGTTCATTCTGGCCAGATTAGGTTGTTATCAAAGAGATTTCAGCTTCTTTAATTCTATCTTGCCTTCTTCCATGTTTGAGGCAGCATGCAAACCTTTAGCTGAAGCTGAACAAAATGTCAGTGCCACACTCCTAGGCTTCCTAATAAGCAAAACTGAGAACCAAGATAAAACATCTATAATTATGAATCATCCTGTCTTTAATATTCTGTTGTAGCAACAGAAAATGGAGTGAAAGAAATAGATCACATGAAGCAGTCAAACAGATACAGAGGAATTTAAAATGTCAATCACAACTCTACAAAACTGTTTGAGTGAAAGTGAAAAAGTGAGAAAGGATCTCTTAAGAAAAAAACTAGGATGCAGGATAAAATAATCCACCACCTTCAAGACAATGCAAAGATGAACAATATGAGACTACTAGGTAACAATGAGAAAGATGGATCAATACAAATGATGTAAAAAGAATATGGGCAGAAAAGCAAAAAACCTCCCAGATATGAGGAAACAATTGACATTCAGGTAACCGAAGCATATAGAACACCAAATAACTTCAACACAATTAAAAACACAATGAGATATATTAGTCAAGATACCAGAAATCCTGCACAAGAGTAATATACTGAGACCCACTAGAGAAAAGAAGCAGATCACATACAAAGGAAAACCCATCAGAATTGCAGCCGACTTCTCTTCACAAACCATGAAAGCAAGAAGAGCATAGAGCAGAGTACTTCAAGTCCTCTATGAAAATAAATTCCAGCCGAGACTAGCATTCCCTGCAAAACTCTGTTTCAAATTTGATGGAGAAGTGAAATACTTCCATGACAAAGAACAACTAAAGAATTTCATGATGACAAAGCAAACCCTACACAGACTACTGAAAGATGTTCTAGAGAGGAACAAAAAACAATCAGAATTCTATGAATGAGAACAGAAAGAAAACAATAAATATGGAAAACAATTAAACACAGGACAAAAAGGAGTGAAGAACAACAGCTAAATAACATGTCAACCATAAGTCAACACATCTCAGTTACAATCATCAACGTAAATGGACACAATTCACCAATTAAGAGAAGTAGACTGACATAGTGGATTAGGACATGATCAAACAAAATGTTGTATACAAGAAACATGCTTAACTCAAAAAGACATTCATAGGATTACAGTCAAAGTATAGAAAACAATGCTACATATCTCAGCACATCAGAAAGAAGCAGGAATAGCAATCCTGTTCTTAGTCTCAACTTCAAACCAAGAATGATAAAATGAAATAAAGAAGGCCACTACATATTGGTTAGGGGAAAAATTGAAGAGGAAGAGCTAACACTCATGAATATCTATGAACCGAATACAGGAGCACTCAATTATATAAGACAAATCTTAATGGACTTGAAAAATCTAATGTACAAGAAAACAATTTTAACAGGTGACCTTAAAACCGCTTTATCTAAAAAATATAGGTCAACCAGACAAAAAATTAGCAAGGAAGTAGCGAAGCTGAGCAAGAGCTTGGAACAAATAGACCTAGTGGGCATATGCAATGTTCCACCCACCACAACTGAATACACATTTTTTTCAGCAGCACATGGGTCATTTTCTGAAATAGACCCTATACTGCTTAATAGGTCATGCTTAAGTATATGCAAAAAAACCAGAAATTATCCCATGCATATTATTTGACCACAGTGCAATGAAGCTAGTAATAAATGACAAAAGAAACCAGAAAAAACCTCTAAATACATGGAAATTAAAGAACATGCTACTCAGCAATCAATGGGTCACAGATGAAATCAAATGAGAAATTCAACGTTACCTATAATTTAATGAAAATTGCACCACAATTTACCGAAATTTATGGAATTCGATGAAAGTAGTTCTCCAAGAGACTTTCATAGCTGTGTACTCACACATTAGGAATAAAGGATGGGAACAAATAAACACCCTAATGCTGCACCTCCAACATCTAGAAAAGGAAGAGCAAACCAAACCCAGAGCCCAAACATGGGAAGAAATCATAAAGATTATATCAGAAATTAACTAAATTGAGATGAAGATAACAGGAATTAATGAATTAAAAAGCTGGTTCTTTGGAAAACTAAATAAAATTGATAAGCCCTTAGCTAACATCAACAGAAAGAAGAAAGAAACAATTCAAATACAAGCAATGAAGAATGAAACGGGTGTAATCACTACAGAACCAGTGGAAATTCAGAAGATTATCAATAGCTACTTTGAGAATCGTTACACTCACAAAATAGAAGACAAAGAAAAAATGGACAGATTCTGAGAATGGTACAAATAACCAAAATTGACTCAAGAAGATATCACAACTATCAATAACCCAATAACAGCAAATGAAACATGAAATGTAATAAAAAGCCTGATGACAAAGAAAAGTCCAAGTCCTCATGGATTCACAGATGAATTCTACAGGAAATTCACAGACAATATAATCCCTACACTCCTCAAACTCTTCAATGAAACTGAAAAGGAAGCAGTCCTCCTAACAACATTCCTGGAGGCAAGTATTATACTGATGGCAAAACTAAAGAAAGACACAACTAAAAAAGGGAAATACGGGCTAATCTCCCTCATGAACATAGACGCAAAAATCGTCAATAAAATCTTAACAAATAGAACACAGCAAATCATCAAGAAAATCATACATGATGACCAGGTAGAATTCATTCCAGGGATGCAAGGATGGGTCCATATTCAAAAATCTACAAATTGAATGCATTACATTAATAGGGTGAAAGCTAAAAACCACATGATCATCTCAATTGATGCAGAAAAAGCTTTTCACAAAGTCGAAAACTCATTCATGCTCAAAGTCCTACAGAAAATTGGAGTAAAACACCTGTACTTCAATCTGATGAGAGTCACTTATGACAACCCAATAGCTAATATAATTCTAAATGGGGAAAAACTGAGAACTTTTACTCTCAGATCTGGGAAAAGACAAGGATTTCTACTATTACCACTCCTATTCAGTACAGTCTAAAATCATTAGCTACAGCCATTAGGCAAGACAGAGAAATAAAAGGAATAAGAACAGGTAAAGATGAAGTTAAATTATCACTATTTGCAGATGACACGATATTTTACATGGAAGACTCCAAAAATTCCAAGAAGTTGTAGAATTGATATGGAAATTCAGTACCATAGCAGGACACAAAGTCAATACGCAAAAGTCAATATCATTCCTCTACACAGATAACAAGCACACTGAAAGGGAAACAATAGAAACAATGCCTTTTACAGTAGCACCGCGGAAAATGAAATACTTCGGAAGTCACTTAACCAAGGAAGTCAAAGATATTTTCATGGAAAATTACAACACCTTAAGAAAAGAGATTATAGAGGATTTCAGAAAATAGACAGATATTCCATACTTCTGGATAGGAAGAACCAACATCGTGAAGATGTCCACACTCCCAAAATTGCTGTACAGATTGAATGCAATCCCTCTCAACGTGCCACCAACGTATCTCCCAGACCTAGAGAAATCATTCCTAAAATTTATTTGGAACCACAAATGAACTAGAATAGCAAAGGCAATCTTGGCCAATAAAGACAAGGTAGGAGGCATCACAATTCCTGACTTGAAATTATACTACAAAGCCATTGTGATAAAATCAGCATGGTATTGTCAATGAAACAGACCTGAGGATCAATGGGATAAGTTAGAAAATGCCCAGGCATCTATGATCACACTCAGCAATCTGATCTTTGACAAAGGAGCCAAACAAGTTTACTGCAAGAAAGATAGCCTCTTTAACAAATGGTGCTGGAAAAACTGGCTTTCTACATGCTGAAAACTAAAACTTGAACCAGCTCTATCACCATGCACTAAGCTAAACTCAAAATGGATTAAAGGCCCAAACATTAAAACAGAAACACTCAATCTCCTGGAAGAGAAAGGAGGAGGAACTCTTGAAGGCATAGGGGTAAGGAAAGAGTTCATGAACAAACATATATTGGCACGGGAAACGAAAGAATCATAACCTGGGATCAACCCTTCTTGAGGAGTTGTCAACAAAGTGAAAAGACAACCCACAAATTTTGAAAAAATCCTAGTTAATAAGTACTCAAAGGTATGCTCTCTAGAGTATATAAAGAATGAAGATACATTAGTCCTCCCAAATTTAAATATCAAATTCAGAAATGGGCATCTGAGATGAATACACATTTCTCAGAGGACGAAATTAAAGTAGCAAATAACTATATGAAAAAATGCTCCATATCGCTAGCCATTTATGAAACTAAAACAACACTGAGATACCATCTCACTCCAGAAAGAATGGCTATCATAAGGAAATCAACCAACAACAAATGTTGGAGAGGTTGTGGGCAAAAGTGAACACTTCTCTAATGCTGGTGGGTATGTAGACTGGTACAACCATTATGGAGATCAGCATGGAGACTCCACAAAAGAGTAGGACTGGAAATCCCATTCAAGCCGGCTATCCTCCCTACTGGGAATTTTCACAGAGGAACTGAAACCATTATGTCATAGTGATATTTGTGTACCTATGTTTACAGCAGCACAATTTTTGATAGCAAAATCTTGGAAACAACCAAGATGTCTGTCACATGAGGAATGGTTGAAAAAGATGTGGTATTACTATATAATGGAGTATTACTCAGGTACAAAGAATGATAAACGTGAAGCATATATATTTAAGTGGATGTCACTTGAAGATATACTCATAAGTGAAATAAACCAGACACACATGTGCAAATATCATATACTCTCCCTAGTATAAGAAGTCAAAAGAAGAAATACAAATTGAAATGTACAACAACGACTAAAAAGAATTTAGTCAGATAGTTAGGGCAAACTGAATGGCATGTTCTCCAGGGTACTAATCAGCTTTTCTTCTGGATGGTTAACAACCTAAGTTCACAGATCAAAAATTGGAGAAATAGAAGGGCCACCAGGTCAGCCAACATTTGGCCCTAGACTTTCAAGGTCAGCAAAGACTCAGGACATAAGAGAATCTGTACTGTAATATCATGGAACTCAGCTGTGCCTCAAATTTTCTGATCAAGGAGATAATGGAGCCACAGAGGAAGGTGATTGATGATCTATAATATGCATGGGGAGAGGGACATGGAGAGAAAACTTTTCTCAGGCTCTCACAGAGAGCAAACTGGTCAAGCAACGGCCATGACTCATCCATATGGCTTACACTGTCAAAAGATCTACAGAGTAAGGTACAAGATTACAAGATAAACCCTGAGGGGACTTGACTGACCTCATCAGAAACAAAAGCTACATCTTTTGTTATAGAGGTCTTGCTGTATCGTGATCTTAATGATCCAGCAGAAAAGTATAAAAATGAGGTATATATAGGGCCGGGGAGATGGCGCAGTAGAATAAGTGCTTCCCTGGCAAGCACAAGGGTCTGAGTTCAATCCCCACTTCCAAAAAAAAAAAAAAAAAAATGAGGTATATAACGCAGGGCCATAATAATACATTGAGCTGTAAATGGCTATAGTGAACAACTTCTTCAGATAACTCACTATTATTGTGGATTACTGGACTGTGTTTGATTGTGTCATGAAGTTCAGGCATCTATAATGGTTTAATGACAATAAAGTACCCATCTTTGACAGGTCTAGACCAAAAAAAGGGGGAAAGAAAGGAAGAACCATGATGTGTTTGTATAAACAGTACAGTTAGGATAAATATGCAGTACTTCTGCATAATTCTTTATTGAAGAACAAATAGCAATGAAAGTGTTTCAGGACAAATTAACAGGACCGATTTGATAAATTAATACATTGCAAATTGTTTTCGTAATGTTTTTGTATCGTACAAGGTGCATACATGATATTTTACATACATACATTATTATTGCAAATGTTTCTAATCAGTGAATTAAGACAGTATAGCTGTATACTTATTTTTTTTACAGCTGGATTATATCACAGATTCAATAATACTTTCTTTTTTGTGTGGATCTGGGGATTGAACTCAGGCCCTTGCACTTGCCAGGGAAGTACTTATTCTACTGAGCCATCTCCCCAGCCCTCAATAATATTTTCTACCTTGTTATCTTCATAGTGGTTGTCCATAGTAGTAGAAGCTGACATATCTTGTCCAACTACTATTCCTGAAAATCTTGCTTCTCATAGAATTATGTAGAAGTATTGGTCAAGCATTGGCCGTGACTCATCCACATAGATGGAACAAAAGATCTACAGAGTAAGGTACAAGATAAACCCTGAGAGGACTTCACTGACCTTGTTAGATACAAAAGCTACATTTTTTGGTATACAGGTCTTGCTCTATCTCAGTCTTAACCATCCAGTAGAAAGGTATAAAAATGAGGTATACAACACGGGGCCATAATAATAAATTGAGCTATAAATGACGACAGTGAACTTTTTCAGATAACTCAGTATTATTGTGGAATGCTGGACTGTGTTGGATTGTGTCACCAAGTTCAGGCACCTAAACTGGTTTAATAACAATGGAGTAAATAGTAAATAACAAGGTAGAGAATATTAATTATTGAAACTGTGATTTAATTCAGCTTTAAAAAATAAGATAAGTATGCAGCTACATCCTCTTAATTCATTGATTAATGACATCTGCTATAATAGTGTCTGTATATATAATATCATGTATGCACTTTGGATGATACCAAACCATTAGGAAAACAGTTTGCAATGTATTAAGTATTGAATCTGTCCTATGAATTTGGTTTGTAACTGTCTCATTGCTATTTTCTCTTCAATAAAAATAGAAGATTAGAGTTTCGGATATGTTATGATTACCTTATACTGTATATATTATAAGAAATAAATTTTATCTAAAGGTTTCAAAAACAGAAATTATAATACAAAGCTACTGTGATAAAATCGATATGGTATTAACAACATAATAGACTTGTGGATCATTGGAATAGATTAGAAGATGCA
Organism: Ctenomys sociabilis; assembly: GCA_004027165.1. NCBI lineage: Eukaryota > Metazoa > Chordata > Mammalia > Rodentia > Ctenomyidae > Ctenomys > Ctenomys sociabilis. The sequence continues at coordinate 15,127 of PVKA01035482.1, forward strand.
GAAGCCTCTACGAACACAGCCACACAATCTTCGACAAAGTGGCCAAACACACCTACTGGAAGAAAGCCACTTTAACAAATTGTGCTGGAAAAACTGGCTCTCTACCTACGGAAAACTAAAACTTGACCCACTGCTATCACCATGCACTATGGTAACATCAAAGTGGATTAAAGATTTAAACATTAGAACGGTAAAACTAAATCTCCTGGAAGGAAAATAGGAGGAACTCTTGAAGTCATAGGTGTAAGCAAAGAGTTCATGAACAAAATGAAATCGCACAGGAAACACTTGAAAGAAGTAAGAACTGGGACCAACACACTGAGAATTTTTTGGAAGTAAAAAATTACCAACAAAAGAGAACACAAAAATTTTGAAAAAATCATAACTAATAAGCACTCAGACAAAGGTCTGCACCCTTGAATTTATAAAGAACTAAAATACATTAGAGCCCTTAAATTTATTTTTTTTTTTTTTATTTTTTTGTGGAACTGGGAATTGAACTCATGCCCTTGTGCTTGCCAGGGAAGAGCCTTTAAATTTAAAGACCCAATCCAGAAATAGGCATTGGAGATGAACACACACTTTTCAGAGGACAAAATTGAAGAAGCAATTATATATGAAAATTGTTCCATATCACTAGCCATCCATGAAATGCAAATTAAAACAACACTAAGATAACATCACACTCAAGAAAGAATGGGTATCATAAAGAAATCAACCAACAACAAATGTTGGAGGGGCTATGGGGAAAAGGGAACCCTTCTCCAGTGCTGGTGGGAATGTATACTGGTGCAACCATTTATGGAAATCAGTGTAGAAACTTCTAACAAAACTAAGACTGGATCCTATTCAAGCCAGCTATCCTCCTGCTGGGTACTGTTTCAGAGGATCTGAAGACTGTGTATCATAGTGATATTATGTGCATCTATGTTTATAGCAGCACAATTTGTGATAGCAAAATCTTCATCACATGAGGAATGATTGAAAAAGATATAGTATTACTATATAATGGAGTATTACTCAGCTATAAAGAATGATAAACTTGAAGCATTTATATTTAAGTGGATGCCACTTGAAGATATACTCATAAGTGAAATAAACCACATACACATGTGTTAATATTATATAGTCTCCCTAGTTTAAGAACTCAAAAGAAGAGATGAAAATAGAAAAGTATTACACAATTAAAAGGAAAGCGAGAACTTGAGGGCTGATCAACGTGGAGAGGATAAGGGGGAAAACTGGGAAACAGGACATGGACAAAGTCATCCATTTGTACGCACAAGATGGTCAAGGCAATCCCAAAAAAACAACTGCAGGTTTTTGAAAGTACAAGTTAAACGGTAGGATACTCTACCTATCTATATATGCTGATATCTGTGAACCAAGCAACTGAACTGAATATAACAATGTGTAATAGAAGGGTCACATTTGGAATGCCTGTCATTCTTGTCTGTTAAATACGTACTTGTCATGATATGCCAATTATTTCCATACTGTCTCACAAGTAAAAGCTTTTTCTTCAATGGGTAGTAAATGAAAAAATGAGAGACCCAAGAAAAAAAAAGTCAGAGGACAGTCCTGCTACAATGCTGTATATGGTTAGATTTCTAAATTTCTCTGTAAAACTATGTTCTTATTCCTATTTTTTAATAATTTTTCCCTCATATTCTGTAAGGACTTAAAGTTCAATACATCAACACGTGATGAAAAATACCTGTTCCACGTTATGCCTAAGATGTTTGATATTTAGACAGATAGGGAGGGTAAAGTGAATTGCATGTTATAGGATAATAATCAGTTTCTCTTCTGGAGGGTTAACAACCTAAGGCTGAAGATCAAAAATTGGAGAAAAGGAAGGGCTACAAGGTCATCCAACATTTTGGCCCTAGAATTTCAAGGTCAGTCAAGACATATGAGAACCTAGATTGTAACATCATGGAACTCAGTTGTGTCCCAAATTTTCTGATCAAGGAGATTATAGAGCCACAGAAGAACGTGACTGATGATCTATAGTGTGCCTAAGGAGAGCTACATGGAGAGAAAACTTTCTTTCAGGCTTTCCCAGAGAGCAGTTTGGTCAATCATTGGCCGTGGCTCATCCATATGGCTGACACTGACAAAGGATCTACAAAGTGTGGTACAGGGTTACAGGATAAATCCTGAGGGTACTTGACTGACCTTATCAGATACAAAAGTTACATTTCTTGTTATATAGGTCTTCCTTTGTCTTCTTTTTAACCACCCAGCAGAGAAGTATAAAAATGAGGTATACATACTAAAAGCCATATTAATATGCTGAGCTGTAAGAGGCTCTAGTCAACAAATTCTGTGGATAATGCGCTACTATTGTGGACTGGTGGACTATGTTGGAGTGTTTTGCTGAATTCAAGCACCTATAGTATTTAAATGCCTATAGAATAATCATCTCTGACAGGACCAAACAAAAAAGGGGATAAAAAAGGAAGAACCATTTTGTATTTTTATATGCAGAATAGTTAGGATAGATATACAACTATTTTAACTTAATTCAATGAGAAGAAAGATTTGTGGTAATAGTGTTTGGACAGGATATCCTGTCTGCTTCTTGTACTATGGATAACCACTAAGAAGATAACAATGTAAAATGTATTAATTATTGAAAATGTCCTATTAATTAGCTTGAAACTGTCTCAGTGGTATTTGTCTCTCAATAAAATAAGATAAAATATTAAAAAAGAAAGCCGACTGCGCCACTTCCAACCTGAAATTCACTTTAATGCCTGCTGAACTGCTCTGAATTGAAACTAAGAAGATGTTCCCAATTACACACTGGTTTCTAGGCCTTTCTTTCTTACCCCAAATTAATGGGTTTTTTTTTTCCTTTGAAGTGCATAATATTTGTCTAAGCCTGTCCTATTTAAATATTTTCTCCTATTTAAATGGTTTTCTCTTTGCCTTCAGGTTAAAATACAACTCCTTGCATGGCATTGCATCCTGTGAAGTCTGATACCAATTTTTTTCCTGCACCCTGATCTCCATGCCTCATGCGTGGTATGCTCTGGAAATCCTTTATCTCCATTTTTCTTAGCCCCTGAGAGATCTGCAAGGGTCTAGAAATATCTGAGGAACATGTTAGATTAGTGCTCTTGAGAAGCATAGTTTCACTAAGCAACCCACAAGCTTTGGAACTAATCTAACCAGAGTTCAAGACCCACCTGTGCTTCCCACTAGGTACATGATCTGGCCTCAGAGATTTAACTTATTTTTTCCACAAGATGTCTTAGAAGTCCAGGCTTCATCTGTCCCTCATGTGTGCCATTTGGTGTCTTCAAGGCTCCCCTAAATGACATAACTTTAGGTGGGACTTGGAAAACAGTTAAAGAACTAGACCCCATATATGCAGCACCCACAGAAGGCTAAATGTGGGCCCAGTGGCCCTGTCTCTGCCCTAATAGCATAAAACAATAGACATACACAGTTGCCAGGAGCTGATATAAATCATTAGCATAACACAATTAAAAGGAAAGAGAGAACTTGAGGATTAGACAATGAAGAGAGGGCAAAGAAAAAGGCTAGGAAATATGACAGGGGCAAAGCCATACATTTATATGCACGAGATGAGTAAGACAATGATCCTGAGAATCTTCAGCAGGTCATTGAAATTAACAGTTCATTGGTAGGATTCTCACCCTGACTACATATGCTGACACCTGAATTAAGCAATTGCACTGAATGTGTAATAGTAGGGTCATTCTGGGAATGCCTGTCATTCTGATATAAATACATCTTGCAATGACATATCAATTACTGCCATACTGTTTCTCAAGTAAATATTTGTTTCAAAAAAGGATAATATAGAAAACAAGAGAGAAGAAAAAAATTCACAGCACTGTTCTGCTACAATGCTGTATATGGTTAGATTTCTAAATTTCTGTGTAAAAATATGTAATTGTTTATTCCTTTTTCTTATTTTTTTAAGTTTTAGGAACTTAAAGTTTAACATATTAATACTTGATGGAAAATACCTGTTCCATATTATGCCTAAGATGTTTGATATTCAGATAGTGAGGTTAAGTTCAACAGCTTATGTTGTAGGTTAATAATAATAAGTTTCTTTTCTGGAGAGTTAACAACTTAAGTTTGTAGACCAAAAATTAGAGAAAAATAAGGGCTAAAAGGACAGCCAACATTTGGCCCTATCCTTTCAAGGTCAGTGAAGACCTGTACTGTACCATCATGTAACTCGGTGGTGTCCCAAATTTTTTGATCAAGGAGATTATGGGGCCACAGAGGAAAGTGATCAATGATATAGAGAGTGCCTAAACACAGTCACATGGAGAGAAAGTATTCTCTCAGGCTTTCACAGAAAGCAAATTGCTCAAACAGTGGCCCTGGCTCAGCCACATGGCTGACACTGACAAAGGATCTACAAACTGTGGTACAGAGTTTCAGGTTAAATCCTGAGCAGATTTGACTGGCCTTATTAAATACAAAAGCTACATTTCTTCTTCCATAGGTCTCACTTTATCTTGGTCTTAACCATTCAGCAGAAAAGTATAAAAATGAGGCATAAAAAGTAAAGCCATATTAATATGCTGAGCTGTGAAAGGCTCAAGTGAACAACTTTTGACATTGCCAATCGTACAGATAACCCATTACTATTATGGACCACTGGACTATATTGGATTATTTTGCTGAATTCATGCACCTACAATATTTAAATGATAATGGAATACCCATCTCTCAGAAAACTAAACAAAAAAAGGGGATAGAAATGAAAGACCATTTTGTATCTGTATATTTAAAATAGTTATAATAAGAATACAGCTACATTCTCTTAATTCAGTGAATAGAAAGATTTGTTCTAAGAGTTTTTGTGGACAGGATATCATGTCTGCATCTTGTACTATGAATAATCACTCAAAAGACAATAATATGCAATGCATTAATTATTGAAATTGTCCTACCAATAGGTTTTGATATTGTCTCATTGCTATTTGTTTCTCAATAAAATTATTTTTAAATGAATCATTAGTAAAGTAATATTCAAACTGCAAAATTTATTTAATTTGCATTCAAACTAGACTTCCACAAAGCTTCCTTTTGTTCATCCTTAAAAATAAATCTGCCACTTGTCACTTCCCAAGTAATGGTTGTATACGTGTTCGTAGTACCACCTCTCTTAGCTTCTGTCTCTCCATTTTCAATAGGAAAACATCCCCTCCTAACTGGATTTTTGCGAGGTTTATGAAACAGAGTGAAGGAGGAAATATTCAGGAGGCTGAAGAGCAGGTAATTCAAATACCTAGAACTTATTCTCTCATGTCAACATGGCTCAGCCTCCACAATCTCTTAGCAGCAAGCCTTCTTCCCTTCGTGTATACCCATTTCTTTAAAAATCTGCCTTTACAGACGAGATCGGGCGCATTCATGCCTGTAATCCCAGCACTAGGGAGGCTGAGGCAGGAGGATTGTTGTGAGTTCGAGACCAGCCTGAGCTACAAAGTGAGCTTAAGGCCAGCCTGAACTGCACAGTGAGACCGTCTCAAAAAAAGACAAAAAAAAAAAAAATAAATAAATAAATAAATAAAAATCTGCCTTTACAGAAGACAGAAGCAGGTGGTACTCTGTGTAAACCGTGAAAGAAATTATGAAAATATCTGCAAATTTTGTGCTGTCTCCAAATATTCCAACATAAATATTTGCTAAAGCCTGGTCCAACTTCACAGTCCAAGAAAAGGACAGAAGGTGAGCTTCAAGCTCAAAATACATTCCTCAAAAAAACTGTCCCTTCATGGAGGACTTGGTGAGTGATGGTCAACCTAGAAGATATCAGTATAAAACTAGATCTTTCTTTGGTGTAGCAAAAGGAGGCTATGATTCAGACAGGAACATTGTTCCCTACTAGTCATTGCAGATATGCCATGCCTTCAAGATGTGCATACGCTACTCTCTTCGTCAGGACTTCCCCTTCCCAACCTGTCATTGGTGACTCCTTATTCATCCTCTAAAAAATACTGGACTGAAAAGTCTTCTCCGGAATGCCTTTGCTTATTGTTTTCCCCCCACAATTTTCTATTTTGTCTCTCTCTTCCCACCATCACCACTATCATCACTGTCATCATCACAACCATCATGATCATTTTCATCAGCAGCACTTTAACTATCACCACTGTTACCATCACTGTCAACCCTGTTGCCAGCATCTCCACCACGATCACCACCACCTCGCTACCACTTACATTTGCTGTGAGTGTGATATTGTCCAGGCATTGCTCAGAACTTTACCCCCCAATGCTTAAAGCCCTTGAGGAAAATGAGGCCTGAGATGACTACCCAGGCCACATGCTTGGCCTCGTTGCAGAGGTGCCCGAGCAGCCACAGCAGAGGATTTCTGAGGGGTGTCCTATTACTTTCCTCTCACCCATATATTCTCCCATCCCATGCTAATATCCCCAGGAGCTGAGAGCCAGGGTTATGCCCCACACCAGTCTATGTTTATGGACTCTGTACAGGCTTCGCCACGGAGATGATACATAGCAAATTTCTCCCAATAAGTGAAAAAATAAATGAAAGAAGATCCAAATAAAAGGTTCAAGGCCAGCCAACATTTTGGCCCTAGCCTTTCAAAGTCAGCAAAAACTCAGGACATAGGTGAACCTGTACTATAACATCATGAAACTCAGTTAAGCCCCAAATTTTCTGAACAAGGAGATTATGGAGTCACAGAGGAAAGAGATTGATGTTCTATAATGTGCCTGGGGAGAGTCACATGGAGAGAAAACTTTCTCTCAGGCTCTCACAGAGAGCAAACTGGTCAAGCATTGGCTGTGACTCATCCACATGGATGGCACAGACAAAAGATCTACAGAATAAGGTACAGGACTACAAGATAAACCCTGAGGGGACTTCACTGACCTCATAAGAAACAAAAAGTACATGTGTTGGGATATAGGTCTTGCTCTATCTCTGTCTTAACCATCCAGCAGAAAAGTATAAAAATGAAGTATACAACACGGGGCCATAATAATAAGTTGAACTGTAAATAGCTATGGTTGACAACTTCCTCAGATAACTCACTATTAATGTGAAATACTGCACTGTGTTGGATTGCGTCGCCGAATTCAGGCACCTAAATTGGTTTAATGACAATGGAGTGCCCATTTTTGACAGGTGTAGACAAAGGAAGGGGTATAGAAACGAAGAATTATGATGTGTGTGTATGGACAATACAGTTGGGATAGATACGCCGTGCTTCTACATAATTCTATGAGAGGCAAGATTTGCACTAATGGTGGTTGGACAGGATATTATGTCGGCTTCTAGTACTATGGACAGCCACTAGGAAAATAACAAGGTAGAAAGTGTTAATTATTGAATCTGTGATATAATTCAGCTATAAAATATGAGATAAGTAAACAGCTACATTCTCAATTTACTTATAAGAGACATCTGCTATAATAATGTGTGTAAGTATAATA
>PVKA01035483.1:0-22582 GCA_004027165.1 Ctenomys sociabilis
TTGAATCTGTGATATAATTCAGCTACATAAATACCTGTAAATATAATATCATGTATGCACCTTGTACAATACCAAAACATTATGAAAACAGTTTGCAATGTATTATTTCATCGACTCTGTATGGTTATGGTGTTTTGAAACTGTCTGATTGACATTTGTATTTCAATAAAATAAAAATAAATGGAAAAAAAATAAAAAATAAAGAAAAAACTTTTAAAATATTGTAAAAACTGGAGAGTCCTGAAAATAAAAAGAGATTTAGAGAGTGATGAAGCTTAACTTCAAAGTGAAAGAGCACACGGACATGAGACAGAGCAACTGCCATTGCTAAATCTTTCTGTCTGGAGTGCCCTGTGACAAACTCATAGTTTTTTTCTGAATTTCATGAACATGTACTTAGTATAAGACTGAAACAATAAACACAATGTATTTCTACTTTCAAGGAGTTCACAGTCTACACAGGATGAGAAAGAAGAAAGAAATTCAATTAAAAACTATACGATTAAGTTTTAAAGTTTAACACTTTGTAAGATCATAGTAGAATAATAACAAAACTTTTCCTCAAAAAGCTGAAGAAGATTGTTTTAAGGAGGTGGTAATTAACTTGTGTGAAGGACAAATGAGGGTCCATTTACACGAGAAGGGTAAGAACGTGCTGGGCAGAGAAAACATCAAGAGGAGTCTGTGTCTCCCATACTTTCCACTCCGTGCTGGAACAAAATAAGGAAGGAAAATTCAGGAAGAAAACATTTATTTAGCTCACAGTTTGTAGGGGTCGCAGTCCATACTCTTGGATGGTTTCAAGGAAGAGTGGCGCATGGCAGAGGGAGGCAGTTTCGGCAGCGGAAAACAGCAAGCGCATAAAGCAAGGAGCAGCTGCAGAGCAGCGCCACGGAGCAAGCCCCTCTCCCTTCCCCACACTGCATCCAAGCTGTATGCCCTGGGGTGGGTGTAGCACTCACACCCATAACCCCAGCAGCATACACAGCTATAATCCCAGCACTGGACCACGAGTTAATCACAGACTCTAGAAGCCATCTCATGACTGCATAAGGCTTTGGGGGGACAACTAGACACAAACCATAGCAGGTCGAATGTTTGGGCAATAGTGCTACACTGAGCTCGTTTGGAGGGTGCCAAGGTGTACACTACCCAGACTATGAAGCTTTCATGTACTTATTAAGAGGCTTTAACTCCATTTAAGCAGCAGAGCTATAACAGAGGCACAAGACAAAATTTGACTTAAAAGCCAACCTAATTTTTGAGTTTTTAGAAAGATTACTAGTTGAAGTTGAAAAACATTACTGATGAGAAAAATGGAGTATAGTAGACAAAATATAAAAATTAAGGTTCTGAAATGAAGAAACAGGAACAAGGATAGTCTACACCTGATAAAGAGGTCAGATTTGAGAGGCAAAGATTGGAAAGAAAGAACAAATTGATACTGAATATGGAAGAGAGAAGTTCAGAGTTAGTTGTTAGCCTGAAGGTCCTTTAGGAATCCAAGTTCTGTGTGTGGCCCCAAGCATAAGCTTCCTTGTCACCCCATAAGGATGAAGATATTGTTCTGTTCTGTTTGGGGTTTTGTTATTAATCATTTAGCGCAGATATCTCAAAGGGGTAAGGTGAGACTTTTCATAGCCTTTTGTTTAAAAAAAAAAAAAGATAAATAGAACTAATATTACAAATTTAAGTAAGTGCTCAGGCCTCAAATGTGTATTATAGTCCTGTTCTTCCTGACCTGTCCTTACTTAGCCATCCATAGACTCCTTTTGTCTTAGATCTCTTAGTACTTGCATTCATTGAGAACACCCGGAGAAATGCCAGCTTGGCAGGACCAGGAGCTCATTCTGTTTGGCAATGATATTGGAACATCTACAGATAAAGAAATGGAGGAAGGCCCTCTCCTCCAAGAAAGCCTTCAGTCATGGCTTCCAAGACAGTCAAACCTGAGACAACAGCCTGGTTTAACCCTTCACAGTCTTCTGTGTTGAGGAAGGTTGGGTACATTTGGGTTTTAATACACTTATCTGTGATTAGTAAATAATTGTATCTACATTGTAGGGCTATTATGAATTATGGAAAATATATAAAATATGTGGAAAACAACAAATTATACCTGCTAATTTTATATTGGGGCACTGAGAATGTTCAGGGCTAGGGAGGTAGCTCGGTGGCATAAGTACCTGCCTGGTGTGTCATGCGACCCTGTATCAAAAAAAAGAATATTAGCTTAATAATTATAATTTTTCATGTTCTGGATTTTGACTGGGTTAGAGCATTCTTGCCCCTTTGTTTCCTTGTGCTTTAAATCATGACCTATTGTTTCATATCCTTCGTATTTTTGATTTATTTCTTCTGTTATGGTTTGTGTCTAGTCCCCCCAAAGCCTCATGCAGTCATGGAGCAGGAACTTCTAGAGTTTGAGATTAATTCATGATCAAGGCTGGGATGGTGGGTCTTAGTACTACACCCAGCCTGAATGCAAATTAAGGGAGACAGACTTCTCCATAGCCATTTAGCTGCTGATACTCTTCCCATTTGCTCTCTGCTGTTTGCCACCGCCATGAACTGCTGCCCTCTGCCATGTACCACTCTGCCTTAGATCCATCTGAGTATGGACTGAAGCCTCCAGTAACTATGAACTAAATAAATCTTTCCTTTCTTCATTTTGGGTGTTGGGTACTTTGTCCCAGCAACAAGAGGAGAGTAACTGAGACATCTTCATATAATTGTTTGTGATTGTTGTTGTTTGATTTGCTTTTTGTTTGCTGAATTACATGGTTAGATTATTGGAAAGAGTTAAGTGATTTGTAGCATAGGTATAGACTTGGTTGCTTCTGAAGTAAAAAGAAAAAATCATAGTTAAGAGAGTTTGCTTTTCAGAAAGTGAAAACAGAGGGAGAAATCTGAGGATTTCAGTCTTGCACTGTCCCTGTACAGTTCCACAGATCCAGACCCAGCTTCTGCTTTGATAAGAAGAGTACATCATGGCCCTAACTCACAAGAAGATCAGAAGGAAGGCAGCTATTATGGCCTTTTCAGGTGACAGCTGAAAAGAATAAATGCACTGTCATGAGGATGCTTCCTCTGGCAGGAGGGCAGCTGCTCGCTTAACTGGAATACAACACCTAACAGTTGTGTTCAGGTCTCATACAGGAGCCATTGCCCTGAATTATTTAAGTGTCATAGTGTGTTTAATATTAGTATCTGATATCAGCCTCTATTTAAAGATCAATATATAATGTCAGTTTTTATTCCAGCTTTCTCAAAAGCCAAAGTAATGGAAGACGTTAGTTCCACGAGATTATCACTGGTCATCAAGATTAACAAACTCCAGGGATGTGATATTTACTTTCCTGCTCAAAATTTTCCACGGCTCCCCATTGTTTACTGAATTTACCACAAGCTGCTTAATGTGCCATACAAGGCTCTCCTTGGGCACCAGGAAGCAAAGGGGAACTAAATTATGCATTAGGCCAGTGTTTCTCTTCTGTAATGCACCCATGGAGATGACCTGGAAATCCTGATAAAATGAAATCCTTGCTATAATTCGTTAAGGTGGGGTAGCGTTGTTTAGAGCCAGGTTGTGGCAAGATCTTAGGTGGTGAGGAACTAGGAGAGCCCGCAGGACTCTGAAGCACTCAGCCCCAGCATCCAGAGGGAGCCAATGCAGGCATTCAGTGAAGAGCGGAGAAAGAGACAGAGAGGCTCAGAGAGAGCACTAAGATGCATTCCTTCCAAATGCAGTGCTCTTTCAGAAAGTGGGAGGGCTCGACTTTTTGTTTACTTGCTTTTTGTGGTTTATATTTTCTCTACCAAGTTTCCTAGGATCTTGGCTCTAATAGTCAATGTCATCAAATCCTTTTGTCACCAACACTAAAGTGTTGTTCAAAAATGGACAATATGTTGTTTTGACTCTCTCATATTTCAGCAAAGATCTCCATTTGTCTCAAGTAGAGGATAGGGTGGTTTTCATCTTTCTTTGCAAATCTTACTCACGATATCTATACAGAAAGTCCAGTTCACAGTTACCTGGCATCTTTCATGCACATTAAGCTTGGCACAAGATTCCAGAATCTTAGAAGTAGTTTTCTAAACAGTTAACACAGTGGCACGTATATAATGTCTGATTTGAATCATACCACATAAGCACTGAAGAAGTGTTTAATTAAACAGAGTGTTTATATAAAATAATACTAGCACTTTCTTAGGGGTTTTCATTTTAGCCAGTCCTTTTATAAATGTATGTAATAGTTGTGCTTATTCTTTGTTGCTATTTGCCTTCTCTTCACAATTTTGAGAATATGAGGCTCAAAAGTAATTACTTCATCTATAACTGGAGGTGATGTTGAGCATTAATGATATATTTGAAGTGTTCTTATTTGCTGTTTGGAGAACAAGCTGCTCTAAAAGGTCTGAGTCCTGGCACCATTGTTCCTTCTGGGATTTTGCTCAGATACTTAATTGAGTCATTTTCATTTTAATCAAAGTGTTGCCCGGAGCAATGCTCATACCATAACAAGTCCTGGTATGAATCTCACTTTGGCCTTTCTGTGGTCTTAACTCCATTTTGAAATTCAATTCATGAGTTTGTCTTCCTTCACTGACTTCTGTGAAAATAAAACATTAACAAGTGTTAAATGATTCCTTGCTTACTTACCTTTTAAAGAAGAGTCTGGAGTTGGTAAAATGGGAATGTTTTTTCAGTGAAGCTCAGTTATAATATTTTACTCCTAGTTTGTTGCTGGAACAAGGTCTACAAGGAACATTCCTCATACTGTGTATAATTATTTATACTTCGTTGCTCTTGGCCAAAGCCTCTACTTCAGTAGTTCTGATGATGCCTGTGTTTAGAATAATCTTGGGAGATTTTTGAAAGTCTAGCTCTTCAGTCTCCCACAGCTCTATTAATGAGTATCCAAGATGTCATCCAAATATCTGTATTTTAGAACCACAACCACCCACATCTCACATACCAGCTCACTGACGGAATCTTGCCCAGCCAGGTTTGGAAACTACTGCTGTGCATGAGGAAATGGTCCCAGCTGAGCAAAAGTGGAAGGAAGCCACATCTTTGCCATTTGGAAATCCAGACTTGTGCTCTGGAAAACACCTGCATGATAATCTCTGTTGCAGCTTGTTTCAAGGGCCAACAACTGGTCCTGAAGCTGGGTTTGATGCATCCGAATTTTAGTGTCTCAGAAATCTATTTCTAGCAAGGACCCCAAATGGTTTCCACATAGCCTGGTTTAAGAATTCTTTTTATATGATTGAGCAATCAACCACTTAGGTAGATACCCTAGTTCTCTGCTCCTGTTTAATTCTATTCCTATTCTGTGGAATCCTTTTGACTCACTCTAATAAATGATAGTTTTCAAATTTTTTGAATGAGTCCCTCCTTAGTATAATTTGTGACTCTTCATCCTGGAAAATATCATATAGACAAATAAGGACATTTATGAAATATATGCTTCTCAGTGAAATGCATACATATTATCAGTGGAACAAATCGTTGTCACTGACTAACTGAGAGTCTGAGAAGAAAAGATTAGAAGAGATAAAGAGAGAGGAAATGGCAAGAATCAGCACTGTCCCTACAGGAGAGGAAACAGATAACCTAGTTGGATCGATGAGCATCAGTGCATGCCAGCTCTAAGGGACCACTCTCAGCACACAGTGCTCTTTCTGGTGCCTCTTGTGCTAGTCATATGAAATGAAAGCTGAGGGCTCTTGCCCTCTTGGTATTAATGGACCACTGTGCCAAAAAAAAAAAAAAAAACTTCTTTCTCATCCTTGGGACAGCAGATACACAGCCAAATCAGCCTGATATAATTCACCCAGCCAGACTTTGGCATTTGGCCCTCTCCAAAAAGAATATGGTGGGGGGGGTAGTAGAGGGGGCCAGGTTATGTCTCAGGGCAAATAAAGCCTCAAATTCACATTTAGTAGCAAATAGCTGTTCTCTGTTTGCATTGTGAAAATTGAATTGTATGACTAGAGAATAGCTGTTCAGTTTGTGTCTTTTATTGGTGATGCTCTGCGTTCCAGCTTGCTAGACATTTACTTTCCTTCCAGATAATTAGCACAGCTTAGATTTTAATGTCCTAATTAGCTATCTTGATGGCAAGAGCTGCAGTGTCACAGTCGTTTCTTACAAAAAATCATGCTTGACAATACAAATATTGTGGCCTTTTTACCTACAAAGAGAAGAGAGAGGCGAAGCAGGCACACTCACTTAGGTTTGGTCTCCTGGAACAGATCTCTCTTGCAAGCACAGGCACGTGGGCCAGTCCTCTGTGTCATGGTGAGACGTCCTCACCAAGGCAGCTGTCTTGGCTGGAGAACTTCTTCTCAATCAAAACATTCAAGCCCTAGACACTTTTTAAAACTAGCAACATGTGCCAAGAGAAAACACAAAGACTCCTGTATTTCTCAAAAAGTCTTTATTCAGGCAGGACTCTCTGATATCTTTATTTGTTGTGATCATTTAGTTAGCCAACCAATAAGCACTTCTCCACACCCCTGTGTGTCCACATTGCTTTGCATAGGAGGCAAGATCAGCCAGGCTCCGCTGTGGCCATAACAACCCTCCTTATCACAGAAGCTAATACATTAAAGTGTTATTTTTCACTCCTATGGAGTTCTACACAGTCTTCCTCCTTTATCCTTTACCTATTCAGGCTGGGTGATGGGCTCTACAAGGTGTCATGGGAGGAAGACCCCCAAGGGGTAATCAACGTTGATTTTGTTAATATTCCTTTCATCCATAGAGTGACAGCCAGGATCCAGTTTACAACCCTAAGACAGATGCATGTGAACCTGGAGAACACAGAGGGCAAGCCCAAGAGGTTCCTACTGGGCCAGGTGATGGGAAGGAACATCAGGAAGAGAAAGGCCTAGACTTTGCTGCTGGGAATAATTTAGCCAATTAGAGTGGTGGCAAAAGGGAAGGCACTTGACATTCACCAAGTACTGCCCAGGACAGGTATTCTGCTAGAGGTATTATAACATTTATTTCATTTCCATGACACTAAGTTTATCATTCGTCACCAATATCTGAACAACTACTCTTTCCTGGGACCTGATATACCCATTGGATTTGAAAGATATCTGAGAATCGGTGTCACTTCTCAAGGAAGAACAAATAAAATTACCTACCCAATCTGGTATTGTGTTGAGTACACTGTGGGAATACAAGCTACCTGCAGTGGCTACAACAAAACACCACAACCTGTGCAGCTAGCAGCACAAAGTTACCATCTCACAGTTCTGCAAGAAGTCTGAAACCCCAGAGGCGGCAGGGCCAAATTCCCTCCATGTGAACCTCCTTGCCTCCTCCTGGCTTCTAGCAATAGCCATCAATCCTTGTCTTGAGCCTGCATACTACAATCCATGCTGTATTTTTCTGCCTTCACATGGTGTGCTACTCATCTCATAAAGACATCAGTCATATTTGATTAAGGTTCAACCTAAAGACCTATTAACTTGATGATATCAGCAAAGGTCCTATTTCCAGATAAGCTCACATTCCCAAGTTCTGAGAGGTTGGAAATTCAATGCATCTTTCAAAGGGAGGTAATTTAACCCATAAAAGGGCTAACATAGGTTCTATGGAAAATTCATAGGAACATTTAGGTCAGAGAGAAATTTCCTATAGGGAAAAGTGTCTAACCTAAGTCCCTCCAAACTAGGAGTTGACAGTCAAGTGAAATCATGGAACAAAGGCTTTCCAGACAGAACAGCCATGTTGTGCAAAGGGCCAAAATGAGAGACAGTCTGGTGCACTCCTTTCCAGGCTGACTGGAGATGAAGTTCAAGCTTAGTGTGATGGTTAAGGTGATGAGGCAACTTGACTCAATCAAGTGATGTGCATATGGCATGTCAAATATTTCTGGGTATGTCTATGAGGGTGAAGTGGATTTCCAAATGGTGGTCAACTTGTCACACCCAGCTGAACTGAATTAGCATGGTGCTGGGTGTGGGAGGCTCAGCTGAGGGTTGTTGCCAGCAGCATAAGAGGCAGAACTGGAAGATAAGGCTAGAAGCTGTTAGAGAAGTTCTTTGGAGAAACTTTTGGGGAACTGTTGGGAGCTGTGGTTCTCTTGGGTTATTCTGCTGGGTGACCTTGTCATGGTGGCTTTCCTGGTGAACTTGGCTGTTCTCATTGGAGGAGGAGCTTGAGACCTAGTTGTCACTAAGAATGGGTATGGATCACTTTGAGGGAGCTCTGCTCTTCATCTTGAGCATCACTCCTTGGCTTCAGTGCAGATCCCTCAGCCTGATGGCACAGGTCCTTCATCCCACAGCAAAGCTTCACTGACCTTTAGGCCTTCCTAGTGCATATCCATTGCTGCAGTGCGTGCATGAGACATTGTTGCAGGCTCTGAGCCTCCAGGTGAACAGTTGGGATGCATTATTTTCTGGATCTAGATTTTCAGCTGGACTCATGCAGGATATTAGGATCCAGGTCCTCAGCTCGATTCTTTGTTCTCTAATGTGTAGACTGATTTCCTGCACTCTTTGTATATGATATTTTTAGATGATTTATTATAAGATGATCTGATAAAATGTATCCTGTGTTGTATTGCTCACCTTACAAAAACCCCAAACTATGACAGAGGGTGTTTCTGGACAAGATCAGATCTCAGTCATCAAAGTGAATAAAAATCTGCCCTCACCAAGATGTATGGGTGTCAACATGCAACCTGTGAGGACCCAGGTCAGACAAACAAACAACAACAACAAAAAAAAAAAAAAAAAATGGAAGGGAAAATTCTCCTCTTGATCTAAGACACCCATCTGCTGCTGGAATTCTATTGATCTGACAAACTCCAGATCCTAGGACAGCAGTAACTTTGCTCATCCTGCCACTTATTTCCCCAAACTTTACTCAAGTTGTCAAATTTACAACATTGGTTTCCCTCATTCTTAGGCCCCAAGATTTGAACTGAATTGATACCAATGGCTTTTCTAGTTCTCCAGATTTTGAGCAGTGCACTGAGGGATTTCTTGGGCTCCATAATAGCATGAGCCAGTTCCCCTAATAAATCTAATCTAATCTAATCTAATCTAATCTAATCATCTATCTATTTATCATCTATCTATCTATCTCCTATCTACCTACCTACCTTATTTGTTTTGTTTTCCTATAGAACCCCAACTAACACAGTGGGAAGGTAGAAAGAGACCGAGCTGGAGGGCTGACTTAGGAAAGACCATTGAATGAACTGAACTCTATCCCAAGAGCCAAAATGGTGTAAGCAGGGAAGAAAAGTGTAAAAAGAAATGATGAGATGAGAATTTAAGGGAGATCTTCGCAACATGGAGCAAACTTTGAAGGGGCTGGGTTGGGCTAATCAGTTAGCTAGTTGGGCTAATCTGGGCTTTAGGGGATAACAGCCCTAAGAATGATAGAAAGAACAGCAAATACATGTAGAGAATCATTGCAAAGCATAGGAGGGAGATTTTTGCTTTGTGATTGTTGAGATGTGAGGGAAGAGATCACGGAAGCAGATGACTCCATCTGGTCAGACAGTAACGCATAATTTAGAAAATGGATCTGGTCACTTCAGAAATTCATGTGGTAATTCCCCAAAAAACTAAAACTAGACATTTTGCTGGAGCCCACTGTCTTCCAGCTAGGCTTGTTCCCCAAAGAGCTCAAGACAGCACACCACAGTGAGGTGCGCATGCCCATGATTATAGCAGCACAATTTGTAACAGCTAATATGTCCATCGCCAGATAGATGCATGGATAAAGAAAATGCATTTGTGCACCACAGAGTGCCATTCAACCACAAGCAAGGATAAACTTGAGTCATCTGTAGAAAAATGGATACAGCTCAAGACCACAATGCTAGGTGAAGCAACTCAGACATCCAAACTTAACTATCACATGGTTTCTCTTATATGAAAAGATATAATGTATACATTGTGGTAGGAAAAAAGAGAGAACAAAAAAGTATTGGAACCCAGCACACTGTCTCTCAAAATGTACCTGGAGTTACTGCAGGTGTCTTTCATGTTTTGTGTGTCTATTATGTGAGCATGGTTTTCAGTCTATAGGTATAACTCATTTTATAAGGTTTTACAAGATAAACAAATGAGTCTGAAACTAGAAAAATGAAAGGGGATGGAGGAAAGAGGAAAGGAAAATTCAATTTGGTATATGCTTATACCCATTCCCTATAGTGAATGTAATCATTATGCAATACAAAATGTACTAATAACAAATAGAACAAAAATAATTTAGCAAGGACAACACAGGAAGAGGGGCAGTTTGGACGGATGGAGCAGGGGGGAGGTTGGGTTTCCCAAGTGTGAAAATACCCTGAGCTGGAGACTGTGAGGCGACAGGAAACCCACAAGTCACTAGGAGCCCTGTACTCCCTCCACCCATACCATTGCCTACTGTCCAAGCCACTTTTCATTGCTAGGACATCATACTCGATGCCTAAAGATTAATGGAGATTTGTTGGGGCTCCCCATTTTAGTTCCTGGGGTTCAAGGCAAGATGTCATGGCAGAGCAACATGGTAAGGCATGATTGCTTCCCTCATGGTGGGAAGCGTACCAAACTGGGAACCAAGGAGGAAAACACACTCTTCTAGGCCACATCCACAGGGAAGTGCCTCTTCTGACTAAACCCTACCTCCTTATAGCAAATCATTTACAAACCCCGATTATCCAATCACCTTGCAAAGCCCTGCCTAGGAGCCCGTGGGGTTTTAGGGGAATATCTAGATATAAGTCATAACGTCTATCGAAGCATCACTAGCAAAATCCTAATGAAAAACCAAAATACCAATATACACTATACAGTTCTGAGGATAGTAGGAGGTCACTAACAGGAATGCCATCCAGGAAGAAAGTCTTGAATAGAGAGGTAACACCCTTGAGTGAAGTCTTTGAAAGATAGATGGCATTTAGAGAATCAAAGAGGGAGGAAATGCACTTATTAGGGTAGGACAGAGGCAGAGTAGGCAGAGTTATGAAGGGAACAACTGGCTGCAGCCTCCTGGGAGTAGACATCAAATAGAGAATCAGAGAGAAAGGAGATTGGGTGGGGCAGGTACAGACAAACAGCGGAGGCCTTAGCAGCCTAACAGCAAGCTCTTGGCAGGGTCCTCATACCACAAAGGTTCTGCCATTTCTCTGATCACTTTCTGCTCTCCCTGGATGTCTTTCCCAGCTGGATGAATGACTGGAGACATGGGCAAATGACTGTTTATGTGGATCAATAAATCATTAAGATTTTCTTTTGGCCCATGAATCAGTCTCTTTTCTTACATTTTTAAAAATTTTGTAAGTTTTATTTCCCTTTCCATGAAAAGATTAAGACACTTTTTAAAGAAAAAGGTTATTTCATCAGGCATGGTGGCACATGCCTGTAATCTCAGCACTCGGGAGGCTGAGGCAGGAGGATTGTTGTGAGTTCGAGAGCAGCCTGAGCTACAAAGTGAGCTTAACGACAACCTGAACTGCATAGAGAGACCTTTTCTCAAAAAGAAAAAAAAAAAAAAAAAGAAAGAAAGAAAAAGGTTATGTCATCTTCCAACTAGTAAGGATTTTTTTTTTTCTATTCTCACCATAGAAATAGCCCTCGACCAGCACTTAGTACATTGCAGTTCTGAGCCATTGATGAATATTATGACATTGATCACTAGGCCTCTCCAGGTTCTTGATTCTATATCTGTAAACTAAAACTCTAGATCAGGCCATCATTAAAGCCTTCCCAGCTCTACTATGCTACAAGCTTCTCTTTCTTTTTTATCAACCGAGGTAGATTTATCAGTCACCTCTCTACTCTCAGAGCCAGGATGTAGAAGCATTGATAAAAGCTAAGTTTTCATCATATTTTCATCATGTTGGAATTACTTGATAGTTCTTGTAATTCGAGTTGATCAAAGTTTAGACACTTTCCACAGCTGGCCTCAATGGAACTCTGACTTGATTATTTTTCTCTCTTTGCTAAGACAAAACATGTGATGCAGAAATGAGGAAGGAAAGGTTTATTAGCTCACAATTTGTAGAGGTTTCAGTCTCAACTCAGTAGGCTCCCAGGCAGGGTGGCAATGGCCGAGGGCAGCAGTCACAGCAGTAGAAAACAGCAAAACAGCAAGAGCAAAGGGAGGAGCAGCAGAAAGCAAACCTCTCTCCCTCCCCCATATCGTATGCAGGCTGTGTGCCCCAGGGCTGGTGCAGCACCAATACTCAGAATTCCAGCATTGGACTGTGAGTCAGTCACGAACTCTAGAAGCTGCCCCAGGCATGAATGAGGCTCTGGGAGGACACCTAGACACCAGCCATAATGCAATCTAACTGGTTAGATGCCAGTCCTGCTTGACTTCCATACCCGGGCTTCCTGCTCCGCTTGGTCCCTATCAAGGACACCAGGTTCAGGTATCTTGATTCAGTAATGAAGAAGTTATCTAGTGAAGGGCTTTAAAGGTCCCTCAACTTTAATGCTTAACAAACAATATGGAAACATGGTCAGAATGCAGATTCCTGATTCGAATTGGGAGGGCCTGCACAGGCACTCATGTTTCTGCATTTTAAGAAATTTAGCTCAATCTGACACACACCTCCACTGGCCACTATAGAAAAGGATGAGAAAAGATTTTTTTTGCTGAAAAATGTTAATTCAAAACTGTGAGTAAATTGTATTTTATAAACTAGTAACAAGTCTGTATAATTATCAGTGTGGCAGGAAGCTAAGACTACAACAAGAGTCTAAAATCAGAGAACAATTACTCTGCAGAGAAGAAGGGAAAGTGCGTAGTGCTGAGTGGTTTCCAATATTTTGACCTACTCTGGCTTTATTGTGCTACTCGGAGGAGTGTTTCCACTGTCTTAGCTGGAAGCATCAGTTTGCACTGGCTTCTCCTCTCCTTTGAGGTGAGTCCATTTCCATGTAAAGCATCCAGTCCTGGTCTAGATGTGCCCCAGACAAGAGATTCATCAACTTCCTGGATTATAGGGAAGGACAGAGAATAAGGATGTGGTGTACATACTAGGGTCTAAATGTGCTGTACTGGTCACCTCTTCATCAAAAACTGATGCAAAGTTATGCATGACTGAAGAGTAAAGGCTAGAGAAGGACAGAAGAGACAACCAGGCAGGGATCTTGGTGGAGGCTTCAGTGGGAGAAGGCTTCACTGGTATTACAACTGATGAGTGCCTTTCATGGAGTACACTCTGTCCAGGTAATTTACCAGTGGACCTTCTGACTCCACCAAAATGAGCAAATCTGTCTGCAGAACTGATGGCCATTTTGTTGAAAAATTTTAAAAGTGTGATTTTATAAGTGACTTCCCTGACAAATCAGATGGATTCTTCTGTGTTGTGGATGTTCACACATCTAAAAAATGACACTCTGTCAGTGCCATCAAGAAATCCCAGGAAATTTAATTCAAGATTCTGACACATTCAGTGGGGGACTTGGTGAAGGGATTGGTGTGCATCAGGAGATGAAAACAGATGGCTGCTGCCTGCATGCTGGGGAATTTGGTGACCTTGCTGACTCCTGTCATTTCACTTGGTCTTCTAGGCCTGTTTAAATGGTTGTCACAGTTGGCTCACTCCAGGTTCTCATCAAGAAAGGCAATGTTACTTCTCCAATGTGGGCTCAAACTGGACAGCAAGGTTCACAGTGGAGGAAAGTAGGGGTGTCTGTTGGTATTCACTCCTGGGCGTGCATTGAGGGCAATACATGGTGTCAGCTACACAGGCAGGGTAGCAGTGGATGACATTTCTTTTCACAACTGTTGCCCCTTGCCTGGGCCCAAAAGAGTGTCCTTCTCAAACATTCTCCTGCACTAATAAACATCGTGTTCCAGAGGACCAGCTGTGTGGTTTTGTACATAATGGTGCAGATAGCTTTGAGGACACTGCTTGCACTTGCAAACTTCCGTGCATGCTGTGATTTTGGATTTAGCCTTTGTGCATGGGAGCGGGAGCAGGATGGTTATCTGGACAGGAACCTTAAAGTCAGCAGCATCCCCGAGGCCAACACAGAGCAAGCCTTGGACCACACTTTGGGAAAATCATCTGGTCTTTAGAGCTTTTATTCCACAGCAGCCTGTGAAAGCAGCCAGAATGTAAAGTCCAGGGACAAATAGGTGAAAATTGCAAGTTTGTTTGTTTGTTCTTATTTATTTATTTATTTGACACAGGGTCTTGCTACACAGTTCAGACTCAGTGATCCTCCTATCTCAGCCAGCCCAGCACTGAGATTATAGGTGTGTGCCATCCCACACCCAGCTTCGGGGCCAGCACAGCACATGGCACCCTGGGCTTTAGGGCCAGATTGACATGCAGTACAGGGCCAGATTGACATGCGTGGGTCCTTGTGCTTGCCAGGCAGGCATTTAGACTGCCAAGCTATCTCCCCATCCCAAAGATCATTTTTTATCGTCATGTGAATGGAAATATCATTGAGACCCTCACGTTGTTCCTGGCATTAGTAACAAACCAGAGGCAGGTGCTATTAACTTCACTTGAGGACAAGTCAATTTCTGGAAGAGAAAGGAATTATCACCGTTGGTGATGAGAATTTTTGACTCAAATTTGAAGGCTGACTTGGGTAAGGCCTGCATCGTTATACTGCACTTGATGACACTGTTCTTATGAGGAACTGTCTGCTATTCTACAACCCCATGAAAGAGGAGCCAGCTGCTCCTCTCCCAGCAGGTTACTGCCTGATGGTTACAGCCATCAGGAATGGTGGAATGGTAGATGCTACAGGCTGGAACAAGGCTGCTATATCATAGATGACTATGGACAAGACACTGATGAAAAAGAAAGCGATGGCTCATGTACCCTTGAGGAAGTCTGCTGTGGTTGGACAAGGTCCTTGGCTGAAAACTTTGATTGCATTTTGGGGGTTGGCTCTCACCAAAGCCTATGACCTCTCAAACACCATACACTGGGAAATAATAATGGGCACTTTACTCACCCAGAGGCTACTTCTGTGGGCCTGCATGGTGACATAGCCCACTTCAAGAGCATCGGGTGGCAAGAATCCAGTGCTACCTATACCATGCACTTCTGGTATTTTGTATCTGCAAAAGCTACAGAGTTGATTTGGATTCATATTAAGGCAAAGAAAGGACTATCTGAAGTAAGGCAAGAATGTTCACAAAACCCCAGCAATCACTGGCAAATTGCTGCTATACTGCTAGAAAAGTTAAGGAGTTTTGAAGTCCTATTTAATGGTATAAGAACAAGAGACCTGGGAGGATGAACTGCAGCTGACAATACCAAGTTTAGAAACCACACAACTGTTGAAGAAACTTCTAAGATTTGCTCAGAAGCCACTGATTTTTTGTGCTAGGATGCAAAGCATGTTGCATCCTACCTGGCTTGTGACTACAAACCAGAATGCTCTGATAGGTCATATGAAGCTCTGTGGACATCACACAAGCATCCCCAGGAGCTGCAATTTTGATACCACTTCAGGAAACTGGACTGTAGCCTTCCACAAGACTCTGAGGATGGCTTGGATTGGGCCACCGGCAGCAGACTTTCTACTGATGCATCAAGCACAGACTGACCACACACAAGGTGGTAGCCACCACTTCTTGTACATCAGCCTTTCCAGTCTTTGAGAAGAGTCCACTGTAAGAATCTTTATGGCCAAATATTTCCCAGCAAGCCTTTGAATGTGTATGCTTCATCTCTGGTGCTACATGGTCAATTGCCAGAATATGAGGATATTTAAGGTGTATACTATTGAGAAATCAGAACTAGACATCCTAGTGTAGCTAGCGGTTGGAAATGAAAGCACTGTGTGGACATATAGGCTTGCATCTCTCTTCAGTAACAATCCATTTAAAGCAGCATTTGAAGCTGATTTGAGTGGAAATGAGGATATCTTCATTACCACTGATAACAGCCCTTTCCCTCCTGAGTGTGTCTCTGGCAGTCTTGCCACAAGGCAGCCCTTGCTGTCTGGAGCTGATCAGTGTGCTTGTGTCTCTGCATGCTGCGGTGCGTCCCCACGTCCAGGAAATGTGATAGATGTAAAGACTGCACAGATGGCTCTGATGAAACAGGCTGTAGTCTCGGACCCTCTCATCAGCTCTGTGGTTACATGGAGTTCCACTGCTCTGCACACCAGTGTATCTCATCCCTCCTTCTGTGTGATGGAGTGCCCGACAGTCACTTTAATGAAGAGCAACCCTGCTGCGTCAATAAGAGCTGTGTTACTGGTGCCCCACTGTGTGCCTCATTCACAGCTGTATTCCAGCTCACCAGCGCTGTGAGGATTCCCACCTGGATGAATCCAGCTACTCAGAGTATCCAGCAAGTTATTGCAGAAATGGTGACATTTGTGTGGTGGAAAGAAATGGTCCTATGTGTCAATATCCACTGGGATGGAAAGGAAATTAATGCCACATCAAGTTCAACCCTAATAGATACGTACTCTCCAAGTAATACATGGATGATTCCAGGTACTGGATTCACATTCCTGATGACTCATATTACAACAGCCATCTTGTGTTTTCTTGAAGACATAAAAGTATCGGTAAGAGTTCTGTGCTCTCTTCCTCAGATCCATTCTCTAGCATGCCATCAAGAAACCTGGAATTCACATCTCATCCTCTCCAACAGTAGAATCAAGATCAAGTTGGAACCAACATGAAAATTCCTCTAGAATCATCAGGAAATTCCATGCTCTAAGCCAACATTAAAAGGAGAAAAAGTTCAAAATTCTAGTTCAAAATAATTACATTTCCATTTTTTCTTACAGAGTGTATATAATGTTTTCATAGAATCAGGATCAATACCTTATCTTCACATGAATACTTTAATAAAATGTTCTCCTTTAAAAGATAAAGAGAACTCATTGGAAATTGTAAATTTGCTGCAAATGCTAAAATTTTTATAATCCCTCTTACTAAAATTTGACAGTCAATTTGAAAATGGGCAAGTTTCCACACTGTCATCAGCTCCAAAGAGAATCTCCTCATATTACACTGAGGAGCTTGATTAAAATCTGCCAGTGTCCCGATGCGTCTCAAAAGAGTCATGTCGAGTTGTTCACAGCAGCCTTCCACCCCTAACGTGACTGCGTCTCTGAACGGGCTTGAATAAGGCAGAGCCACAGGGACCGTGACGCTGACTGAGCCTGGCAAGTAGTCTAAGGCTCGCGCATTCTTGGACAGAGCACGCCTCGCGTCTGGAGGTCCTTGTTCAGTTGGTTTCTGCTAAAATGTCATCCCTTCGTCGTCAAGGACAGGAGCTGAAATCCAACTCATCCTGGAGGCCCAGAATAGAAGTCCTTTCTCCTCTAGCATTCTCTCAAACAGTTCTCCAGAGCTTTCCCTTGCTGCCTTATTGTATTTCCTAAATAATGCAACAATGGCGCACAGATAGTTCTTCTTATGCCTGACTTTCTGAAGTGTGAGCTCCGTGAAAGCAGGGAGCTATCATCTTCATTTCCTCAGTGCCCACCATAGTAGGCAACATGTGTTAAACACACACACACACACACACACACACACAGTGTGTAAAAGAACACTGACCTCAATAAACCAATACAGATATTTCCGCAGGCACATGATGCAGCAGCACAAACTGATGCACAAAAAAATGATTATTTTTCTGCAAATATTCCAAAGTGCAAGTTAGATAGTTAATGTTCTCCGAACGGTATAAAAACATCACCAGAGGTGAAATCTCGGGGTCTTAATCCAGAGGCCCAGTCCTTGTGGATCATTCTTTCCACACTGGTTCCATTTGTTCAAACTGGGCTACAGAGTCAATATTTTCTCTCCTATGTGTACTGTCTTTGGAGGGAACAGTTGTGCCTTGGATGCACAATAAAGAGAAAAAAAGACCAAGAAAGGAGATTTTAGTGGCAGAAGGTGTGGGCTGATTCCCTCACTGGGACAGTTTCTTTTCATGCCCAGCAAGGAGGCCGATTCTGCCTTGTGCTTTGTCTGTCTCAAGCTTTTTCATAAGCAGCAGCACCATGGGAACAGGCAGTGCTGTCACACATCAGGAGTCTGCTGGGGGGAAATGAAAAAACTGGATGTGGCAGGGCAGAGAAGAGGCTGAGAGATTTAGGTTGCAGCTGAGCAGGGTAACAGTGGCTGAAGGAGGGCGCAGTGTCATCCATTGTCTTACGACTCGTGTCCTCCTGCCCCAGCAAGCTACATGGATCCCAGAGGTGGAGCAGCATATAAAGAGACTTCAGACTATGAAAGCAATGCATCTCTTTTTTTTTAGGTTAATTCTGTAGTCTTTTTGCTTCCTCTATCCCCTAAAACTTCTGAAATTCAGCTTCATTTTGGCCTAGGGGAACCAAAATTTCTCAGAATCTCTGCGGCAATAACAATTTTTAGAAGGTGATTGCATTTACTGCATATCCTCTTCACAACATTGCCATGCAGGAAGGGTGCTCATAAGCAGTCCCCATTGCACGAGTCGAAAAAATCTATGCTCCAGTACCTTTCCTGAGTGGCCACAACTGATGACAGCCAGAGCTGAATGAGTAATCTGCCCTCCTTCAGCCACAGTGAGACACATGTTTTGGTGTAGAAAGGTGGACACCTGCTATCTTCCCTCCCAGACAGAGAACATGAAAGAAGAAAGCTAAGAAAATCAGTCTCAGCTCTGCCACCTCAAGGACCCTGGTCTGCTGCCCAGTGGGCAGTGGATGGCAGAGCTGTAAACACCACAGTCAGAAATGGAGCTCTCCGCCGGAGGTAATGACAAGCCTCATACAGGAAAGATCAATAGATCACTATACGAGCCATTGGGCACTGTTCTGAGCTGCAGCTTTACCCAGCAAGCGCCTCATTGCTCAATGCAGCAAGCTGAACAGGGGATCCTGTTCCTCAGATCTTAAGAATTAAAGTTCATCTCATATCAGGTAGAAATTATTTGAAAAGCATTTGTTTATTATCACTTGTCTCTCAACAACAGGGTGCCAAGAACAAAAGCAAGTATTCTCTTCCAGACCTCTGGTGCAGACTAAATGGCGCCAGTTAATATGACTCCAATCCTCAGGTAAGAATTATCGCTGGACTACCAGCCTCTGGATCATTTATGGGGCAGATAATAGTCAAAGTTTAAGGCCCCTAACTGCCACACAAATTACATTTTTAAGGACCCAGGATACACGCAGTGTGTAAAGAGCCTGAACCACGTCAGACAGTACTGTCTTTTTAAAACAATGCTATTAGCACCTGTTTGCAGTGCATCCATTTTACTGTGGCCTCAGGGAGTGGGTGCATGGACATAACACAGCTCAGGTTTCATCTTGCCCCTCCCTTCTCCTCCAATTCCCTTTCCCCCTTCTCATTATTGTTCATATCACTAATCTTCATTCATGTTTGTGGCATATGATGTCCTTATTCACTGAGCTTACTAGGATCTTGTGGCTGGTGTGTCCTCACTCCACCTACCTCCCCACCCCACCTCACCCCTGCCCCTTGGTCCCCTGGACCCATTTTTATCTGCAGGATATCTATCCCCATCTCCTTCTGTCCTTCTTTTTCCTCTTAGTCTATGCTTTGCCTTTCTCAGATGAGAGAAACCATATTGGATCCAAGTTTGTGTGTCTTTAGTATTGTCTCTTTTGATGGAGGTAGGTGTGTTAGAGCAACCGAGTACGGTACCCTCTTTACACTTCAGCAACCCTATCAACACTTGTCATAAAAGTCTATGAAAACAACATACTGTAGCTATGTCGATATTATAGCTCAAAGTGACAACTGGCATGTTTCTAAAAACCACCTAAATTAATAATAGTGTTCCTCTTATTATCCTTCTCTTTAAAAAATGACCTTCCTGAGGCACATTGTATGTGCTGTATAATTCCTTCAGACCAAGTGTTACAATTCAATAATCTCTTAGTACATTTTCCAATTTAGGGAGACATTACTGCAAATGAATTTTAGAACATATCCATTGCACCAATAAAATTCCTTGTGCTCATTTCATGGGTGATTTCACATACTCCTACCCCACTCTCACCCTACCCCAAGCAACCACTAATCTAGACATTGTACATTTTTGCATATCTAGACATCTGACATTGAAGATGTTCAAAATAAATGAAGCTATGTTCTGTATGGTCTCTTGTCTAGCACCTTTCCCCTAGCATACAGTTTTGGAGTTATAAATGCTGTAAGATATATCCACAGGATTTTTTTCTTTTTTATTACACAGTAGAACCCTGTTCTGTGGATCTATACTTTTTATCCATCCATTCAGCTCTTGAAGATCTTTAGGCTGTTTCCATTTGGGGCTGTTATGAATAAAATTTCCAAGGATACTGGTTTACAATTCTCTATGTGAATATATGTTTTCACTTGTCATATATATCTTGCTTTGAGGTTATTTTTAATTTCTGTACCATGGAATTCAATTAGCAAGGTGATCTAGCTCACTCTACGTGCCATTTGACTCTCCCCATGAAAGTCAAATTGAAAAAAGTAATGAGTCAGGTAGCTGTGAGATATTTGGGGATAGAATTCCTCTAAGGCAGTAGAAAAATTTTCCTGGAGACAGATTGCCACAGGGAGTGGGTAAAATGTGATATCAGCCAAAACAAGATATAAGGGTTGAAATGCATCGGTTTGCTCTTTCCTCCCTGTTCTCCAATCTCCTGCCAGTGCATCTTTTTAACAACATGGTGAGAGGGCACTTGACAAGGACATCTGGAAAACGGAACAGGTCAGGAGACAGTCAGAAGGAAGGTACGCAAGCAGAAAGCACAGTCCCGCTGCTCCACGGATAGTCTTCATTCTGGCCTCCCAAGAGTAGTTAGTATAGACTTACATAAACGTTTTGTGTCTTGAACAGAATGCCAGTGCTAGAAGAATGTCGCCAAGCACCACAGCCAGTGGTTTCCGAAATTCCATAGGAGAGTTGCTGAGCGGAAGTCAAAGCTCTTTTCTGTGCTACAGTTTAGTGCTTCCAAGTACAGCTGTCATTGGCTGAAAGCATCTGTGGCTTCTGTGGCTTTGGGAGGGCATCATTTCGTGGGGGCCCAGCTCTGTGCTGTAAAAGTAAAATGGAGAAAAGGAAATGTGGCGAAGCTAGTGGCTTTTCGAAGCCATGTTGGGCTTCTTTGCACCGCACAAATGTCTATTAAGGAGAGAGCAGAGGCTAGGTTTGCAGGATTCTGCCACCCACTGCGGACCCTGCACCCTCTAGTGATTTCCTAAGCATCATCAGAAGAATTTTAAATGCCTCAGTAAGTGCCCTCTGTCCCTCTCACATCATCCACAGTCGTATGCTGTCCTTCACATTTCTATCAATTCTACAGGTTCTTCAGCACAACCTCCGGAACAACCTTTTTGGAGAACAGACCGCTCACCCCCACGGCTCCTCAACCAACAGCAAATTCAATTGCAGTAGGCACACCTTACAATTCTGCAGCTCTTTCCCATATGTTAAGCAGAAGCACTGCAGAACCTCGGGCGATGGATGGTAATGGAAATTGAAGCGTGTTCTAGGTCTCGCTGCGGAGGACGAGACCCCAGCACAGATATCCGGTCTCACGTTCTCTACCACAGCTCCTATGGCAGGAGCGTGCCATTGCAGAATGATTTCCAACTAAGACACAAGAAGCAGACCTTGGTTCTGTAAGCGTTTGCATTTTGTGAAAACAGCAATAAAGTGCTATCTTTCTAATTGCACTTCGACCCGCAGCCTGCAAGACAGTCGGCACAGAACACCATAGCTCGGCCCCACTTGAGCCTCACAGGGCTCCTGCAGCCCTTCCTCTCAAGCTCCAGCCACAGTGAACTTCACTTAACTTTCTCAGGGCTCCAGGGGTTCCCCTTTCTCTGCTTCTCTTGAGGCCGAGCAGAAGGCGCTATGTTCTCCCCACCATCGCATGCACTGCAACAGTGGAAATTGTCTCCGAGCCCTTGTGTGTGTGTGGTAGTGGTGCTCGGTCTCTGACCAAAGTTTTCTACAAGTTTTCCTGTCTTAGTTTTCCTGCCTCCCTCTCCTGGTCATTGTCCCTCCTGGCACTGGCTCATTCACTGCTCTGCAGAAGTGTGAGGTTTTCAACTTCTCTTTTAAGGTCGAGTTCATGGAAGCTGTGCACAAATAAACCACAATGAGTTTTTAACACCAATTTCTTGAAGACACCGGAATTTAGGATTAGCCTCTGATGACAACAGTTCTGATTTAGTCAAGGATGAATTTTCTAAAAAATTAGATTAACAAAAAATGTCCGATGCTTTGTGCATCCTAATGAATGAAGATATTGATTAGAAGTCATTTACTCTAAATCAGTAACTGATTAATTATAAATCTCAAATGCTGGTGTGCCTGAGAATCATTTAAGGAACATAAAGTGGAGATCCTGTAATGACCCAGACTGAATATATTGCCCATAGGAGGCCAAATTAAAAGGAATTATGGGGCTTATATTAATTAGCTGGTAACCTATATGCCACCCCCCAACCTGGGAAGGCACAAGGACCCAGTTCTTTGTTCCCTGCCTGCTTTTATAGTTTCTTTGTTGCTATGGAAACTGGGCAGGAATGTAGGGTCCCCTGTATCCTATAGATGTAAGCTCTCTCTCTCTCTCTCTCTCTCTCTCTCTCTCT
>PVKA01035484.1:0-22583 GCA_004027165.1 Ctenomys sociabilis
CTAGATCTATCTGATGGGACCCTCCACGGGCCAGTTTCTAGAGCTGATGAGTTAGGGGCAGGATTATCTCTCAAGCGCGTCAAACACAACAGAACAAAAACCTGGTCAGTTCTCTCCACCAACCTGCAACTCCCACTGCATTTGGAATTACTGAGCCTCATCCTCAGCCCCAGACTCCAGCACTGCTGCCTCTGGACTGTGGTTTTGGTTTAAGCCAGCCAGCACCCCCTCAGTGCTCCCCATGCTTGAAACTGCTGGTGGGTCAGTAACAAAACACAGGTCCCAGGCTTCCAATCCAGGGACGGAGACAACCAACAGAAGTCTGTCAGAAAGTCAATGAACCAACAGGAAAATTAATCCACACCTGCTTATGAGCTACAATGAATGCAAGAGGAGGAAAGATGGAAAGAGGGAGGAAAGGGGAAGGGAGAGGAGGAGAGGAGAGGAGGAGAGGGAGAGGAGGCAAAGAGGGGAGAGAGGGAGAAAGAGGGGAAACAGAAAGAGAGCCCGCTCACTGCACAGGAAGGTCAGAGGCAGCCAAAGGGGCCAGGAAGAGAGGGATACTTCATGCAGAGGAATCTGCACGTCTAGTTCCTTACATGGGATGGGGACAGAGAACAGAAAGCCGGTCAGAGGGTGGGAGAAGATGGCCAGGGTCGAAGGGGCCAGAGCTAGCCAGATCACAGTGGGCTCCCACAGTAAAACAAGTTGTCTTTTTAATTGAACAAACAGCAGCTCACAGCATATTTATGTATTTAAGACTGTCGATCTGTGGTACAGAGGATAAAGGCTAGGCAGGCCCAGGAGGACCTCGGCAGGCAGGCGACAGAGGGTACTTCCTGGGACTTGGGACTTACATCAGGGACAACTGGGAACACCTGACACATCAGCCCATGGGAGTTATAAAGGTGACATAGAAGTCAAAGGAAAATTTCACAGTTCTGGCTTAAGCAACAGAATGGGTAGTAACAATAGCGTTCCTTCACAGAAGCAGGAAAGAATTGGTGACACCACTTAGGGAGAAGCCAAGGCCTGATTTTTTTTTTTTTTTTAAATACTGAGCTATGTATGAGCTACTTGGGTAGGCAACTGAAAAGCCACCCAGCGCTTTCAAGCACTGAGGTCATCAGAGAGGTGGTCAGAGCCTGGGGTGGCAGAACCCAGCAGGATGGGAGAGGAGAAATTCCCAAAGAAGGACCCACAACAAGGGACTGTCAGGAAGGTGAAAATAACGCTAGGGTGTTGTCACCCAAGACAAGAGAGGTGCTCGCTTTAGAAGGAGGAAGTGGGCGGCTTTGTTGAAAGCTACTGGCAAGCTGAAGAACAGAAGAGAAGAGAAAGTGATCCGTCACAGATCGTGGCCAAGCAGGGCTTATGGATAAGTGACGTTGGGAGGTGCGGCTCTTGCTTAAGCCAGAACTCAGGTACAGCCTCCCCAGCTCCTGGATCCTCAGGTCAGGGCTGTCTTCTACACCTTCCATCTCAGGAGCAAACTCGGGGCAGAAGGCATGTGGCTGGGGGAGGAGCAGCTCCAGCACAGCGGGTGTCGTGGCTCCTGCCCCGGAGCCCTGCCACAGTGAGCTTTGAAAGTGTGCCCTCTCGTCTCCCCTCCCTGCCTTCCAGGGGACACAGACTCCGGACCTGAAGACACTGCACAAGCAGGCAGATGCAGCAGAGAGCCCTCAGGGAGCTGCTTCCTGTCTGCCCCTAGAGAAGCTGCTAGGCCCAGGTGAGGGCGAGGTGGCTTCTCACGCACAGAGTGCAGGAAGGGGTTGGGGGGCAGCTTTCAGGACAGGAGCCCTGGGAATTTCAGAACACAGTCTCCTGCTAGGAGACAGAGGGAAGAGAGGAGGGAGGTGGCAAAGGAAGGGACACGGGCTCCTCACTCACATCACCTTTCCTGAGGACCCCTGCGCTGATGTGCACCAGGCCCTATGCAAGCAGAAGCTCCAAACCTCAGGGTCCAGGAAATGCAGGGGTACTACTGTCCTGTGCAACAGAACAGACAGGGTCAGAGCAATCACTTAGGCCCACACAGGGCGCAGTGAAGAAAGGATCTGAACCCAAGAGCACCAACCCCAATGAACACACTGTGACCCATTTTCATCTTCACGCTGCAGGTATAACAATGGAGGCCTAGGGCAGGCTGTCCTTCCAACCCAGCTGCCATATGCTACCATAACATAAGCCTGAAACCGTTTCTCCCAATGCAAAACTTGTCACAATGCTGGGAAGGACAGAACTTCAGAGGGCCACCAGCTCCCTGGCAGTGTGCAATCGGATGCCTGAGATGGCTCAATGCGTCTCCACAGCCCTCAGTAATAAGTCCTCTTCCTTTAGGAAGCCGGGGAGGGAGGCAGCTCTGTGCTCATTCTTCAGCACTGAGCCTAGGCCCTGCTAGCTCCCTGATGGCTTCAAGCCTGAACCAGAGGGCAGACAGGAGGATACCTGCCTCTCTGCATATTCCTCTGCCCTGATGGATGTTTACCATTCTTCCAGCCAGCATAATGACCTCCCAGGAATTAGCCAACCCGAGGGTGAGGGCTTCCTATGATCCGAGCCCATGCAGAGCCAGAGGCCCCTCCCCCCAGTGCCTGCCTGTTACGAAGGAGAAGTTTCTCAGAGGTGGGGAAACAACTCAGGAGAAACATGGCCATCACCCTCCCAAAGTCTACGTGCATGGGTGCTCTGCTCCGTTTCCTGCAGAAGGGCAGGAAGTGATTGCAAAAGTGAACACGTGTCTACGGCTGCACACAGTTACCCAATCTCACAGTGGGGAACGGTCCCTAACCTGCTAATTCCAGCCAAATGACAGCACCAATGTCTGGGGACAGAAGCCCGAGGGCAGAGTGCCCAGGATACAGCACCCAGACCTTCTACCCTGACCCCTCCCTATCCCCCAAAGCTGGGTGATTTTAGGATATTTTCCCTGAGGCCACTTTCCTGGGTCTGTCCCTCTCCGGGGCACTGCCCATGTCAGCCCCTGTGGCACCAGAGGTCAGCCACAGATCACCCGCCAAAGCAGAGGTGCACGTGGTCTCACTGGCAACAGAAAAAACACTCACATTCACAAAGTCCATAGAGGGGACGCGGGTAAACAGATGACATAGCTGTGTAGGGTGACTACGTATCTTCAAGGATCTTATTTTTAAAAAGAAATAGAAAGATGCTTATAGCACACAATTAAGAAAAGTATTTATATATTGAGTATGATCCCGACAGTTTAAACCTTGTTTGTACGTGTTCATAATAAAACATCAAAATATTAACCGATAGCTATGCATAGCATACATGATTTTAATTTATGCTTATTTTGGCTCTAATTATTTTTTCTGTATTTTAGGGCAGGGTCTACAGGGTGTTCAGGGTCTCACTAAGTAGATTGGACTCACAGTGATTCTCCTGTTTTCAGCCTCCCAAGGGCTGGGATTACAGGTGTGTGTTACCCTGCGTGGTCTCAGCTGCCATCTCGGCTGGAAGGGACGGCCAGCGAGGGCGCAAGGGCGTCTGCACAGGTGTTTTCGCTGTTATCTTCTTGCTGTCAGTTTTTGTGGTCCTGGGCCTGATGCATGCTAACCACACCCCCGACTACTGAGCTACAGTCTCACATGTTGATCAATCGATCAATTGATCTTTCTTTTTTTTGTTTAATACAGGGTCTCACTATGCAGTTTGGAGTTACTGTGATTCTCCTGTCTCAGCCTCCCTAGTGCTGGGATTACAGACATGAGCCACCATGCCTGGTTCCAGGGCCAGCACAGTGTACCTGCGCTTCCAGGGCTCGCCAAGCAGGTGCTTATGCCACTGAGCTGCGGTGCCAGCCCGTTTTGCTTGCCCATTAAACCATCTGCCTCTCAAGAGGCTGGCAGTGTGACCTCTCTGACAGAGGCACAGGGACCCACTCAGAAGCTCAAAGTTAGTAGAAAAATTAGTTTAAGGTGAGGATGCTTGAGGCTCAGTGGATACAGAAAGATGCCTTCTGGCCCTCCACAGGTGCCAAAAGGCCACAAATTCCTCCTCCAGAAAGGAGAAGAGAAACAAAACCCACCCCAACCGTTTTCCAGGAAGGTTTTCCTGTTCTGGGGGAGCTGGTAAGACCACTGCCACCTGTACAAACATAATCACTGTCTTTCTCCCTCCCGCGTTCCCCCCAAAGCCCATCCATTTGTCTTTCCTATAAAACCTTTCTTTTTCTATCCATAGCAGCCTATTGCTGTCCTTACTAATAGCTTTTGCCAATGTACTTAGCAAAAAAAAAAAAAAAAAATACAAGAAAGAAAAGGATTTTGGAAGTCTGAGAGGATGGAAGAAAGGGGGTTCGGGGAAAGCATCTGCCATGGGAGAACCTGTGGAGCCCCAAATCTAAGGTTGTGTTTCTTTAGATGTCCAAATAATGGACATTTTAATGAATAAGTATTTATCTGAAAATGCATTAGAAAAAAATACAGCTGCTGTGGGAAACCTGGAATTTTACGCTTAGGAACATGATAGAGGAGATGATCCTATACCTACTTTATGCTGTTTTCTTTTTGCTTTTTTGGGGGTAGAACTGGGGATTGGCCCGTTCCACCCCTGCACTTGCCAGGCAAGCATTTATTCCACTGAGCCATCTCCCTGGGCCCTTTATGCTGTTTTCTAAGATTAAAAACAATATTAAATAAATAATATTAGCTGTGAAAGAGTCTGGTGTCAGCTGTCATGGGAGGGTTACCTAACTGAGCAGCTAGGGCTCACGTTTCCAGCATGAACTCCTCAGGAGAAGGAATGGAAAGCCTTCTGTACAATGCTCATTCATCTGAACCAGCCATCAACCACTGGGGAGGAACCCAAGCTGCACGATGACAAGCAGGGGAGCAAGGCAGAGTGAACTTTGACAAGGCGAAGGAGGAAGACATGACTCAGAGCGGGGTATTTCCTGGGCCACCCAAAAGGTGACCTATTTCCCTGCTGTAGCCACCCTTCACGCTGAGCACCATACGGAAGCCCAGAGCTGTACCAATGGGGCGAATTCACGCTCTATCTGTGCTCGTGCCCAGGACAAGTGGACACCCTGGCTTGGCAGCTCTCGGCAGGAACAGTACCCAGGCCTGCATCATGAAGCTCTGACCTAGGCAACGAAGATTGCCCTCTCCTGCCGCCAGGTTCCTAAGGCCATTCCTTCTGGCTCAGCAGGCCTACCCAGCCTCCAAGGCCATACCCACCCAGTGCCTCCAGGAAGGCAGGGCTGCTCCTTGGGCTTTGCTGGACACAACCTACTCTCCACCTGTGCCCAAATTCCAGCGCGGCAGACCATGTGGACAGCATGCTCTCCTAAGCCCAGCGGCCAGGAAAAGCAAGAGTTCAGAGCTGCTCTGGTGTCCTTGACCGGCTCAGCCCATCTGTCCACTTTTCCCTCTGGCCCTTCTAGTTCTTCAGGGTGATTTTACTCCCACAAGTTCACCTCCCGGTGACCTCCCTAAACACTCGCAACTCTCTCTGCAGCCCAGAGTCCTGACTGCCTATAGAAACCCTCCAGTTATTGCTAAGCCTCGACCCAGACACAGGTCACCATGACAGGACAGGAGACTGGGTCACTAAAGTGAATCCCTGGGCACGGTCAACTGTTACCCTTTGTAGTAACAGACCTATCAGGAGATCTGGGTGAAACTAGAGAAGCACAACATGAAATGCATGAAATGAGAAATTTTAACAAAAAAAAAAAGTTTCAGTCCTCTAATTTCACTGGCCCTTAGTCAACTTAGAAATCCCTAATTTTGGAGGTCATGCACCTATGATGTGTGTGAGGGATACAGTTACCTGGTTTACCTCTCAGGGACCTAAAGTTCACTTTTAATAGAATCACTAATCTTTTGCTTGAGCCTACAAATGCCTGAGGGTGATTAAATGGGATACAAATCCTGAAATCTGTTTTTTGTTGTGTCTGCATCCTTTACTATCTTAACAAATTCTCCTCCACTCTGCACACAGATATGTTGCCATTTAAAAATGTTTAGTCCAAAAGCGTATTACAGGGTGAGCATGGCCTATGGCCTGAGGAGGCTGGCTGGGGTTTGCTTTACTTTCTCTCTCCTTTTTTTTCTCTACCCCCATCTTTGAGTTTCTTCCAACCCACAAAAGCCTGAGCTTCACTAGAAGTCCTTCAGCCCTCCCATAGGGGACAAACTCACAAGACCATGGCGTTTTGCTCAAGATCCTAGTGCCAGCTACACACAACTTCAACCACCTCTAGGGTAAGCTGACCTATAACCACAGAGGGGTCCAAACCTGAGCAAGTCAGCACACACCTATTGTGAGAGCAGCTCAGTCGCTGTTTCAACCAGTACTAACTGCCTTCAGCAGAACCCTTGCAAAGCGTGGCCCAATCTCATCGTTTCCCTCTCTAGTTCAAAGATTCCATGGCCTCAGAAGTGCCAGATGCCCTGGTAAGAAGTACTGGCACCAGAATGGCTGCAGGGGCTGGTTCTGCTGCTCTCCTACAGGCTCTGCTGCCCTACCTCCATGCCAGTCTGGCTTATCCACCCAGTCCCCACCTCCTGCGTCCAGATCCCCAGCTGTGCAGCGAGTTTTTCCCTCTCAAGAACTGGCATCCTCAGGCCACCTAATTCTCTACCCCCTACTCATCTCCTGGAAAGTCTTTACCCACTGGACACGCCCCTTCCCCTTTATCCTTTTAAGGCAAGTATAATCCTTCAATGTGAGATCTCTCCCACCTCATCCCTTATGCTCATCCCCACCCCATGGTCCCGGCAGTCTACAGGACCTTCCCAGAATGTTCTAGTACTCTGGTACACACCCCTGTGCTACCCTGTTGGCTCCCTTCCATCCACCCAGTCCTCTCTCTCCACCCTTCGAAGGTTCCCCCATCATGTCCCTGCCCCATACGAGCTTATCTAGATCAATCCAATAAGATCCAACCATCACAGTACACCCATAGCTCCAGCTCCAGGATGCTGGGGCAAACAGAAGTAATAAACCAAGTACTACCCAACAATCAGAGAGATTCTTTACAAAATAACACTGGCACTAAAAAGAAAAAGGTCTTGATTTATAGCAGAATATAACTTATATACATATGAAATACATGTATGCATAAATCAACATCACCTACTTTTCTAAAATATACCCCGATCGAAGGATAAACTTGTCATAAATATATGAAAGGCTGCCCTCATGAGCGTGGGCTCCTGGCAGACACAGGCACCTGTCACTGGGACCAGAGATGCAGGAGGAAATAGTAAGTGCCTTTATAACTCAGTAATGAACAAAAAAGAGCAAAATGTTCTTTAAAACATAGACCAAGTGCCACAGTTTGGATCTGGGACAAACTATGTGTTAAAGACTTAGTTCCCAGCCCATGACAGTAACAGGGAGGTGGCTGAAAAGACTGGGTCTAGCAGACGGTCTGTCACCATGGTCACGCCTTCAAAGGGACCCCTACCCCTCCTCCCTCTCTGTCTCTCTGTCTTTGTCCCTCTCTTCCCCTTCCCCCTCTCTCCCCCCTCCACCATGTACTCCCACTTCCCCATAGGCCCAGAACAAGGCCAACTGACTGAAACCTCAAAACTGTGGGCCAAAATAAACCCTTACCCTTTAAAAAGTTACCCTATTTCAAGTATTCTGCTACAGCAACAGAAAGCCAATACACAAAAGACAGCACAGTACAGAAAACGTCCAGGCATGCAGAACATATGGAAGACTCAACACCAATCACTGCAAGGCAACACCTAGTAAGACTGTAAGACTACAGTGTTTGTTAAGACCATATATATATATATATATATATATATATATATATATATATATATATATATTTTTTTTTCTTTCTTTTTCTTTTTCTTTTTCTGTCAAATTATCATGAACCAAAACACCACCAGGTTGGTGGAGCTGTAGAGTAATCAGCACTCAGGGTCACACCACGTCTTAGGAATGTAATATAACCTGGCCGTATACTCACAGTCTAAAGCACCAGGACTTTCAAGTCACATTGATCAGATTCTCCTGCTGAAGAGGCACAGAAGGGAAGGATGAGGTACATGCGGGCTCGAGGCCCCTTGGGCTATCCTAGCAAAGAAGCACCAACAGGAAGAGCAAGCTGCAAACCCACAGTGGACTCTCCTGGCAGATACGGTGCATGAGAGAGAAATCTCCACTGACTTGAGAGGACAAGCTCTGCCTACACGTCCTGCAGAACGGTTGCAGCAAATGACTAGGCTTTTCAAAGAACGAACATGCTTGAGTATTCTTTCCTACTATTTCTGCTGACAAGAGGAGGCACACACACATACATAGGCGTAATTAAAAATAGAATATGCATTCTTAAGAAATCATCTCTGAGCATGTAGCCAGAGTTAGGGTTCAAAGAAAAGTTGGCCCCATGACTTCCACCTTCTACTTGACCACAGTACTATCTTGTACTAGAAAAATCTATGCTTCCTTGAGCAAGCAGCCCTGGCTGTCACTTAACCCAGAAGCACAAAGCTGATTGGCCCAAAACTTCCCTAACCTCTCCTCCCCCAATGTCAAATATTCAAATCAACAGTTGGCCAGGCACCCGGTTTCAGCACTCATTTAAAAAATGATAATTTTTGAAAATGAGTGATTGATTTTTGAAAATGAGTGATTTGAAAAATGGTAAGAGCTTGAACCTCGGTTCAGAAGGTAGGATTCCGGCCTGCTGCCCCACTAATGTCTTCATCTTGAGGTTAGGGAATAAATCTTGTTACAAGACTTATGCTCAGGCCCTTTGTGATAGATGAGTAAAGAGACCTGGGCTCAATAACGAGAACTGGCAAACAGCGGATGGAAAAAGGAGGAGGAATTTTGACTGTGTGCCTTAAGGGTTGTCTGAATATTTAATATATTTTTGATATGTCTAAGGATTACCACTAAAAATTATTTCGAAATAATATTTAGCCAGTGCAAGAGCTAGATGTTTTTGAAAGGAGAGATGAGGGATGCACCCACAGCCCCTGTGGTCCACCCTCCTCTCCTCCTGTTGTCCTGTAGCCTTTTCCAATGTAGACAAAACCCACCCCTCAGCAGGCTTCCTGTGGTCTGGTTTCAACCTGGGGAAAGCTCCTGTTCTGAGAAGTCTCCTGTCATCCAGATCCTCCATGTGATCACCACGGAGCCAAATGAAACACACCTGCTGGGATCTGAACGTGTGTCCAAAGGTCGGACACTGAGTCCCGAAGTCGTAGGTTAATGGTACCTGAAAGGTGGGTACCACTGAGGAGTGACTGAGTCTTGGGAGCTCTGCTCTTATGAATGGATTCACCTACTCACGGATGAACGGCATAGCGGGCCTCATAGTAGTAGCTGTTACGTAGGCAGCCAGCTTTCTGGCAAGCTGTTCCATCTGTCACACTGAGCTTGGTCTCTGCATCAAGACAAGATGGCTTTCACCAAGCACCAGCTTGGATGGCCTCACCTCCAGAATCATGAGCTAAACAAACACCTCTCTTCTTTATAAACTACCCAGTCTGTGGCACTTTGTTTTAGCAACAGAAAGCAGACTGAGACACCAACCTCCTCCAGGCCACCATGCCCCTCCCTTGGCTAAGCTACAATGGTATCTTATGGTCCAGCTTGGGCTGGTGGAGAAAGAATGCAGGAATAGGGCTGACATCTAAGGGAAGTGGGGGACAAGGTAACAGCTGGAAGGGGGAAACACCCCAGGGGCATGTACGAGGCTGGGCTGTACTCTGAGCAGAACTCAAGGGAACCTGACCAACTGCCCTACTGCACCCTACAGTGCTCACCCCGTACCCGTGGCCTCACCCAGCACTACGACCAGCACTGGCAGAAAAAAAGTCACATGCCACTACTTTCCATGCACCAATGCCATACTGCTCTAGAAGCTGGGGCAGTATGAGGAACTTCTCTAGACAGAATCTCTGAGTGGGTGTGGTCTGAGGTCTAATCTGACCCTACTGCAGCCCAGCCGTGAACAGAAGTTGCCTAGAAACAACGCCACCTGATGGCAAATTCTGATTCCTCATTCTGACTATGAACTTTTTTTTTTTTTTTTTTGTCTTTTTGAGACAGCATCTCACTATGCAGTTCAGGCTGGCCTCGAGCTCACTTTGTAGCTCAGGCTGGTCTCGAACTCACAACAATCCTCCTGTCTCAGCCTCCCGAGTGCTGGGATTACAGGCATGCGCCACCATGCCCGGCAACCTGACTATAAACTTCTTGCCATGCAGCCCTGTCATGTCTGCATGTCTCTGAACCCCCGTTTTCTCATCTGTGAAATGGCACAGCAATGGCACAGACCTCGCTGTGAAGATTTCCTGCATTATTACTGCACGAGCCCACAGGCAAGCGTAGCATATAGTACATGCTCAGTGAATGCCAGGTACTATATGAGCTACTGGCTTTTCAAAGGCTTCTTATGAGATCATCTTATTAGATGAAAAAAAACAGGTGGTCAGGATTTTCCCAGAAAATTGCAGTTTTTCTTCTATGTCCAAATCCCAGAGTCTTTATTGATTTGAAAAATTTGGAATCTTTCTCTTACTTGAGACCTCTTTTTATGGGCCCACAATGTACTGTTTTGAAAGATAGACACAGGGTGTACAGAAAAGCATGGGACATCAGTCCCTCCAGGAGATGTTCTCTGTCTCTAGCTCTGTCTGTCTGTCTCCCTCTCTCTGGTGACCACCTCTGGCCACCAGACTTGACCCTACCTGGGAGCTTATAAATCTTCCTACCACTACAGCTGGGGCCACTCTGAGTCGCCCACTCCTCCCAGGGCCGCACCCCAGCTTCTGCACCGCTGCTCCTTCTCCAGCAAGTTTCCTGCTCTCACTGTGCTCCTGCCTCAGGGCCTGCGCACTCACGGTTACTTTGGCTGGAATCTTCTCCCTGACAGCACAGGGCTGTGTCCTGTCCTCACTCAGGTTTGTGCTCAGAAGTCACCTCCTCCAGGCCTGTGATCACCCTAGAGAACAGCCCCTGTCACCTTCAAACCTCTCCAGCTGCTTTTTCTTCCTAACGTTGATCTAACATAACATTAAGGAGTTGGTTATGGTCCATCTCTCCCCTCCAGAAAATAAGGCCATGTGAAGGACTATCTTGTCCAATAACGTGCCTTGAAAACCTGGGCCAGTGCCTGGAACATGCAGACCATCAGTAGATGTTTGTTGACTGAATGCAGAAATGAATAAACGAGAGAAATAGGAGTGAGTCTCCAGGGAGACACAGATTTAAGCCTCCCAGCAAGAAATCCTCAGGGCTGCTTACCCATTCATCACTGTTCTCAGATCTCTTACAGGAAGCTTAATATAAAATTCCCTGCCTCTACCCTGGGTCCTCAGATTTTCAGGGCCTGAAAGTGGCACCAGATCCTCTACCTCAAATAGAAAGTCCTCTCCCACTGGGTGTGCTGGTG
Organism: Ctenomys sociabilis; assembly: GCA_004027165.1. NCBI lineage: Eukaryota > Metazoa > Chordata > Mammalia > Rodentia > Ctenomyidae > Ctenomys > Ctenomys sociabilis. The sequence goes on from PVKA01035484.1 coordinate 11,393, forward strand.
CACATTTCCTGTAATTCCAGCACTCTGGGAGACTGAGGCAGGACAGCACATGAGAGCCTGGCCTGAGCAACTTGGTGAAACCTAAGGATGCAGCTCTGTGCGAAGGCCTGGGAGTTCCATCCCACTACAGCAACACAAACCCAAACAGCAACCCAACACACACACAAAACTGTGGGTGCACACAACTTAGGGGCCAATTTCTCTGGTTTCATCTTTCTGCCCTTGCTTTTACAGCAATTATCACTCTTTGAAAGGATGTGATTAAACTTCTCATTGGCTTCTTTTCTCTCTCCTACAACCCGTATGCAAGTGAGAGCTGTGTATTCCAAGTGCCTGAGTGCCTGACTGTGGTAACTATCTGTTGAATAACTGAAGGAAGAAATCACTGTTCTTTACACCCTGCACATAGAGGAAATGCAGTGTCAGGAAGAAAAGAATGAATCATGGCACACGGTGCTGTCTGAACTTGACCTTACCATGTTCCCTGTAGAGGGGCTCACAGACACCCAATTAAGTGTTAATTACATCCAACCAGCTCTGACCCGGGGGAGAAGCCCGGCTAATGAGGTTCAAGGGCAGGTGGACCTGCAGATGCAGAGACTTGTGTGACGCTGGCCTCCTGACCCTGACACACAGGCCACAGACACAGAGGGCCAGGAGTACGTTGACCAGTGTAGCAGAACCCTTGGTGTAGTCTGGTACAGCGCTCACCTCTGGCTTCCTCCTCAAGTCTTCTGAAAAGACAAGCCAGACTTGACTGTCAGGCCAGAAAGGGGTGGGATACAGCAGCTGAGTGGACACTGTTTACCTCCCAGGGATGCCTGAAGCTGTCTTGCCAGACAGGCCCAGCGCAACAGAGGAGAGGGGCGTGCACACACGGGGGTTGTGGGGTGCAGCCCACAGCTCCCCCAAGCGGGGCCTGGCCAGGCCATGCACCAGCCCTCGGTGTCCCCTGGTTCTGATACTGACGGCTTCGCGGGCTCGCTGCTCTCTAGCAGGGCTCGGAGCACAGACCCACAGCCTGGGCTGCAGGAGCCAGGGAAGCCCCCGCACTTGCTCTCCCGGTGGGGCGCAGCCAATCCACCAGGCTGCCCCAGTCCCTACCATCTGGTTAGGCTGGTTTGTCGGGTTCCCAGCTCGCTTCCGACCCTCCCGCAGCTTCTTCCCAGCTTCAGGCCCACTGTCCTCGGTGTCCCGGCCCGGCAGCAGCTCCACAGGTGTTCACCGACTCGATGAGACCCATGCCAGCACGGTCACAGTCAAGGGGGTGAAGGGAGACCCCGCCGCGTGCCCTTACCCATTTCCCGCCGGCCTCCAGCTCCGGCCTTCCCCCGGCCTGGGCGCCCCAAGGCTCGGCGCCCAGGCGGCAGCTGCGGGCGGTGAAGCCCGGGCTCGCAGGAGGTCTGGGTTTCCGGGAGGGCGGGGCGGCGCGGCGCGGGGCGGGGCGGGGCGGGGCGGGCGCGGAGCGCTCGGACTGGTCGGACCGCGGCGGGGCTGGAGCCGACGCCTCCTGCAGTCCCTGCACCCCCTGCGCGCTCCCGAGCGGCTGGCGCCCCTGACCCTGATTGGTTTATTTTTCCAGCGCGTAACCGCGAACGCGAGGCCAGAGCCAGAGACTTGTACATCTTGAATAAGTCAAAAATAACCGAAGGTGCCCACAGATCCATTACTTACCATTTAGTGAGTAGGCACAAGAAAAAAATAAATGCATTCCTTGAGTTCAGAATTTTAGTTCTTTGTAACTGCGGGCTTTTGGTGGTGCAGTTCTGCCAGTTTGTTTGGGGATCGGTAGCACCCTGGCACGCAGTTTTGACATAAACATCCTTTTACAAAAATATCCTCAGATGTTGGATGGCACTAGGGAGAAGCTCTTATTTTTCAGAATTCCACTTGATAGCACTACCCAGCTCCAATATTTCTGTAACTATGCAAGGCACCATATGTGAAAAGCAGAGTAAAGTGGTTCTGTATTTGTTGTAGACCGAGTAAAATGTTAGCTCTCCGGAGATCAGTAACTTGAAAAAGTATCTTAGATGAATAAATCGAGCCCATGTTACTCATGTTGTATAAGGGACAGCCATGCATCCAGTGCTTATTGACTGCTCTGTACTAGGTCCTAGGCTTTCTGTCCGTCTTTTTTTTTAATGTATTTTAGTACAGGGTCTACAGGATCTCACTATACAGATCAGACTCATAGTGATCCTCCTGTAGATTACAGGTGTGTGTTACCATGCCCACTCTCAGTTGTCCTCTCAGTGGGTCCAGTGGGCAGGGCTGGCACAGCAAGCAGGGGATCTAACTCTGGTGCAGGCACTTTAGTCTGCTGAGCTATCTGGCTGGCCCAGTCGAGTAACTCTTTCTTTCTTTCTTTCTTTCTTTCTTTCTTTCTTTCTTTCTTTCTTTCTTTCAATACTGGGGACCAAACTCAGAACCTTGTATGTGCAACTCAGGCGATTATGCTGCTGAGCTGTCTCCCCAGGCCCTATCCCTCTGTCTTAACACATTTAATCTTCACAACAATCCTGGGAAGTAGGAAGCTTTTCACCTAAGGTTGAAACTGAGGCACAGAATAGCTAAGTAACTTGACCAGGGAGTCAGAGCTGGAGGCAGTGCTCCATATCCCTGGGTAACTCTGCTGCTTTGCCTTTTTAAGATGGGGCCCTGGGCCCCCCCAGAAGTCTTTATGTGCTCACACTATGCATACTTACCGTGCACCTGCTGAATGTATGCAAGTCCTGACTAGGCCCTGTGGGACAGACAGATGAGCCAAACACAGCAGAAGCTTTGGTCAGTAGGGCAGAAGGCAGTACTGCGACCCACATAAAGATGCTAGAGGCAGAGGTAGTTTTGGGAAAGCAAAGGAAGACAACCCAAAGGGAGGGGGCTACAGGTGCACAGGTTCTCCTGTCAAGTAATCATCGGACTTCTGAATCCACACACTGGGCAGGAATTCAAATAGCCCATAGCTCACAGTAGTTAGCACAGATTTGTGCTGATCGTCGTAGACCACTAAGGAATGGAGCTGAAGTCCTGTCATTCTAGAGGGCCTTGGAAAACCCCTTGGTCTTTGCACTGGAAAGGTCATCCTCAAGGAACAAAGTCTGCACCCCAGAATGAGCAGAAACCCTAGAAGCAGGGATGGAGCTAAAAAGGAATCCATCCAAAATCTAAAACCAACATGAGCCTCTAATGATTTAATTTCCTGTTAGAACAGAGCTCGATCCCTTCAGAGGGAAATAATAACAGAATTCAGAGCATCCAAGATGAATCGTTTACATTGTTCACCCTGACACAAAATCATTTGACATTCAAAGAATCAGAAAAATGTGGATCATGGATGAGCGCAGAAAGATAATCAACAGACACAGGCTCAGAAGAATTAAGGGATAAGGAATCAAAAACAAGATTAAGATAAATATGATAAAGAACCTACAGGGGAAAATAGAACATAACGGGTCAAGAGATCAAGAATCTCATCTGAAACATTATAACCATTTTATGTCAAAAGTACCAAGTGTAATATAAATAAATCTGCACCAGCGAGTATGATCTGTCGATCTTCATTACGCGGAAGGTGAACACACCTCAATCTTTGTCTTCCAGAGCAGACGCTGGGCATGTTTTCCAGTGATTGTTAAGTAAAGCGAGCGCCCCCTACTGTTGGACTCCTCTCTACACTGCACTCCTGCGCAAACACCAAGCTAGACGCCAGCCACACCCTGTCCTGTGTTAGCTCTCTGACAGTGACAGAAGACCTGAGATAAACAACTACAAGGAGGAAATTTTTCTTCTGGCTCACGATTTTCGAGGTCCATCTGTGATCACTGGGCCTTGTGGCTTCGGGCTTATGGTGAAGCAAGGCCGCATGGTGGGCAGCAGGCGCCCCTTAAGACAAAACAGAGAAAGAGGAAGGACCTGAGTCCCGATGTTGCCTTCAAGTGCGAGCTGTCAGTAGTCAATAACTTCACTACCTAGTAGCACCGCAGATTTGTGACCAAGCCTTCAGCACAGACGGACATTTAAGGTCCAAACCCCAACACAACATCCTGTGGAAACTGGGGCTCAAGGAACCTGGGGCATCCTCATGCTGCTGGGGTGTAGTAAGGTGCCCTCTACCGTCTCTGCTCAGAACCTATGACGTTGCGACAGATTAACTGTCACAGGCCAGCAGAATAAAAACTTAGAGCTTTTTACAGCTACCGGCTGCACAGAAATAAAGGGGAAAGTCCTTTAAAAAACTCAGGGAAAGTGTACATTACATGCAGGAAGGATGACCAGCTTCTCATCAGAAACTGTTGGCTAGAAGCCGCTGCAGTGCTATCTTTAGAGTGCCAGTCTTTCAATGTATTATTCTGTATACTTTACGCCCAACAAAGAAGTAAATTCTTTTTTTTTTTTTTTTTTTTTTTTTTGCGGAACTGGGGATTGAACTCAGGCCCTTGCATTTGCCAGGGAAGCACTTAATCTACTGAGCCACCTCCCTGGCCCCAAGAAGCAAATTCTTAAACTTACAGCCTGCAGCAAAAGAATGAAAAGCCCTGAGATGATAAAGATCAAAATACATAAAAAGAACATTTCTTGTATTAAATTTTTAAAAATTCATTAAGTATTTTATATATTTGGTACAGGGTCTCACTACGCAGCTCGGACTCGTAGTGATCCTCCTGTTTTCAGCCTCCCTAGTGCTGGGATCATAGCACGCACCACCACATCCAGACTCAGTCGCCAGCTCAGGGTACCTGGGGGCGGGGCTTGCACCGCATGTGGTAGTGGGAGAGAATCCCAGTCCCTGCACTTGTTTAAGCAGGTGCTTAGTGCACTGAGCTAGCTCACCCGCCCTTCATCAAGTATTTAAAGCAAAAACAATAACATATTGTGAAGAAACTGCTCAACATAGCTGGCCACTAGAGAAATGCAAATTAAAATGATACAGAGATTGGGCGTGGTGACACAGGCCTGTAATTCCAGCTCTTGGGAGGCTGTGAACAGGCAGAAGTCTGATCTAGTAGTGAGACCCTGAACACCCTAAAGACCCTTCCCTAAAATACAAAAAAAAAAAAAATCTTACAGAGCCCTTCCTAGTCCTTGACACAAGAAGTTTGTATTTCTAATCCCCTGCAAGTTATTGGGATTCTAGTGAGTTAATTCCAATATACCACTACCAGTGTGACACATGGTGACCACAAGGACAATAAGACACATCTACAATTTTGGGAAGCCCGGGGATCTTAAGTCTAGCTAGGGGGATGGCTAACCAGAACAAAGGCCTCAAGCCAGGGCCAAACCAGGTTTTATTAATCTGTGAGGAAGGGCGTGGCTTGAGGGTGAGCAGCTGTGAGAAGGGCGGAAGAACGCAAGTGCTGCAAGCTGGGCTCATACTAAAATCACCTCTGCAATACGCAGAGGGAAGGAAAGGCAGAAGGAGCAATCTGCAAAACACAGTGAGGCAGCATCTCACGCTCTGGGTTCCTTGCTTCAGCTCTGGTGTGCAATTTTTATGCCTTGCGAAGGCGTAGCCTCTTATCCCAAGGTTCCCTTCCAGGAGGCAGCATGGAGCGTGGCCCTGTCTCCTGCCTAGCTCAGACATGGAGGTGGGGAGCTACAGGGTGGGCAATACTGACCACATGTTGCCTGGCTTCAAAGAGCGCACATCAACACCTCAGCTGGGCCAATTTGCTTTGCTTAAAGCCAATTGAAGGGATAGGAAAAGCCCCGGGCAGCTCTGTACATACTCATACATACCAATACACCGGGCTAGGGCCCAGGTTAGCCAGAAAGCAGGTAATGACCAACATCAAGAAATGACAGACCAACAAATGCTGGAGAGGGGGCAGGGAAGATGAGCCCTCTTCCACCGCGGGGAGCGTGCGAATGAGCGCAGCCTCGGTGGGAACCAGTCAGGAGTTTCCCCAAAAGCCCAAACTAAAAATTGCATGTGACCAGTTATTCCCTTTCTACATATCTTCCTGTAAGAGTTAAGACATGACGGGATGGTGATCCACACATGCCCATGTTTATAGCAGCACAATGCATGACAGCTAAATCTTGGAGTGGCCTACACATTCATCCAGAGATGAGCTCAAAAAGCAAGGTGGTGCAAACAGAAGAGGGGTATCCTTCTTCCATAGAGAGGGATACGCTTGAGCCATCTGAAGGAAGATGGATTCACCTAGAGACTATCTATTAAGTGAAATGATTCAGATCAAGGGCTTAACTAAATAGTGCACCTCTATTGTTTCTCTCATGGGAAACAAATTATACAAGTAAGGAGAAAAATGAAAGACAGGTAACCTAAACAGGGGGATGGAGCTTTCCCAAATGAGAAGGGGAGCAGGACACTGAAGGAGGGGAAGATGAAAAAATGAAGGAAGGTGTGCCATGCCCACGTGCCAGCTCCGCACCAGGGTCTTAAACACCACATACTGTGCATGAGGACTCAGAAGGCTTTAAAACCATGACAAGAGCGTGGACAGTTGGGGGGCTGCGGCGGTCAGGGAAGACTTGGCTGTGGTCACCGTGGTGTGGACAAGAAGCTACTAAAGTTCCTGTGGAACCAAAGTAGAATTATATAACAACATACTTTTTTTTTCTTTTTATTTCTAGCAGAACCAGGGATTGAACTCAGGCCCTTGTGCTTTCCAGGGAAGCGCTTATTCCACTGAGCCATCTCCTTGGCCCCAGAATTATACAAGAACATAATGGATGGAGAGGAGAAAACCTATGGTGGCTGTGAAGGCCCAGATGCAATGTATGTCAAGTTGATATCTTCTGATGTCCAATTGTAAAAAGAGAGCATGCACTAACACCGGGAACAATAGAAGCCATGTTGAGCGGCCCAGGTCAGTTTGCTGAAAACAAACCAATGTGGTCAGTTTTAGAGAGATCTCTTCACATGTGCTTTCAAAAGTCTGCATGTATTTTACCTACGAGGTCCGCTGCACAAACAGCTCCGCAGAGATTCCCAAATTTCCCATGAGGGTGCTGGAACTGCTGATGGCTGAGAGCTTCCATTGTTACATAAAACAAATTATAATAAACTGTTCATTTTTCAGTTAAAAAAAAAAAGAATGCAGAGAGTTGGCGCTCTCCATATGCTGCTGATAGGCCTATAAACTGGAGCAGCATCTTTGGAAAACAGCTTGGCAATTCCCAAACACATTAAGTAAAGAGTTGTCACCTGACCCAGGAATTTGGCTCCCAGAGGAAAGATGTTACCTGGGTCTACAACATCTTATACGTGAGGTTTCATATCAGGATTACATAGAGTTACTAAAAGGTGGAAAGCACAGCCCAAATGTCTATCAACTAATGAATGGATAAGCAAGATACAGAAGGTATGGAATGGAATATTATTCAGCCATGCAAATAAAAGGCTGATTCATCTCTTATGTGTATGAACCCTAAGAGCCTTATGCTAAGTGAATGTGCTCAGCTACAAAGGACTACACAGCGTACGATACCCTTCATATGCTAGAATGTTGAGAATAACAGTTAACGGGTCGGGAATGTGGATTAGTTCTTGCCTGGACCTAGAGAGGATGGGGGTGCGGCATGAGGCCTGACTGCTAATGGGTGCAAAGTTTCTTTTTGAAATGATAGGATTGTTATGAAATTGTGGTCAATACTGGACAGCTTTAGGACTTGAACAGAACCATGGCATTCTACCCTAAAAGGGCAAACTGTGTACTATAGGTCAATGAATCTGTCACACAACCAATGAGTCTTGGTTCTTTCCTCAGTTCATATGAACAAGTGTTAACTAAGCAATGGCTCAGAGACCTAAGTATGACAGTTAAAACTACAAGACTCACAGGCCAAAGGGGAAGAAAGTTTCTGCAGCTCTGGAGAAAGCACAGATTTCCTAGCAGGAAAAGAATTTGGTAAATTGAAAAGCATCACAATTTTTAGAATTCTGCTCCTCAAAATACAAGAGGTTTTGGTCCCCAAAACCTACGGTGAATGCTGAAATTTTAAAAATTTATTATTGTAAAAGCCACATTGCCCATTGCCACTGGTCCACAAAACGCTTCCACCTCCCCCACCCCCCCCCCCGCTTCGGCCACACTCATCCACCCAGTCTGGCCACTCTGCGGCAGTTCTGGAAGTCCGCGTTCATGATGGCTTCACGCAAGGTGCTCGACCATACTGTGAGCGCCGCAGCCCTGAGGCCCCCAGCCGACACTCACAGGCACGGAGGCATTACAGCGCTTCCTCACCCACCCTATGCAACGGTCTGGTACCGTGGAACTTCCGGAGTTTTCCCAGAGGCGAAATGATCACGAACGCTGAACACTCTGCAGCGATTCAGGATGTCAAGGCAGCCACTACAGCAAACCTAAAGGCACGCTGTTAAGAACCTGAAGAAATAAGCAACTGTGAACACATTTTGTAAAAATACAGGTATGAAAGAAGCCTGTCTAGAACATATACATCTCCTATAAATCAGTAAGAAAAAGACAAACTACCCGATTTAAAATAATGGCCAGAGGCTTACATATAATATAAATGGCTAAAAAAAAGTATGTGTAATAGCATTAGTGGAAGCTCACATCACAGTGGAATAGGACTCCATCATGTTAAATTAAAACTACTTCTTTCATACTTTCAGTTCTGTTTTAAAGTTTCTCTGTATCTAGTGAATTGCAACCTAGTATAAACACATCATAAATAGATGTGTAAATGGATGGTTACCTACTCTTATAACAAGTACAGAATCTCAGGAATCACAGGCAGCTGACTACGGTCCTCAGACCATACTCAAGTAAAGCAGACGCAGCCGCAACCAGCTAGGTATCTCTGTACCTCACTTCCTTCTCCTCTGTGCTAATTTCTTTTTGCTGGCTATAAATACAAGCTTCCTTATGTACGAATGGGGAATTCTGAACCATTTTTGCTTTGGACTGCTTGCCTGGTCCTAGAATTACAAATACTAGATGCTTTACGAGATGGGAAACTAAATTTATGATAGCTGTTTTCTTTTTAACTCTACATTGAAATGGCTAAGCTTTAAAACACTGAAAATATCAATACCAACTAGGATGTGAAACTCACAGCTTGCTAATGGAAGTGTGAAACCATGGAAGTACTTTGGGAGACAGTGCGACCGTTTCTTGTAAAATAAAACATGTCCCTAGTGGTTGACCCAGGCATTCCACCTCCAGGCGGAAAACAGGTATCAATAAAAGAGTTGTATGAAAGAATAACAGCTTTATCTGTCACAGATAAAATTTGGAAACAACCCAAAGTCCATGGGCAAACTGGTGCTGAACTGCAATCCTACTCAGCAACAGAAAGAAACAATCTGCTGGTTTCCCACAGCCGGAATGAATCCAAAAATTATGCAGAAAGGAAAAAATATAAAAAGAATATACACGGCCTGATTCCATTAATAGGAAGCCCAAAACAAGCCACAACTGATGTTTCTTTGGTAACAGTAATCGGGCCACGCTCTTGGGTGAGGACAGCTGATCAGACTCACAGAAGGCTTCTCAGGGGTTACAGAAATGTCTGCATTTTCATGGGGCAGTGGTCAAATACGTATATACATTTGTCAGAACTGAGAAAGCAAACATTTAAAATCTGTTATATGAGAGTATGATATAATAAAAATGTCAATCAAATCCTTTTTCCTTACATTTCAACAGCTGTGCTGGTATCATTTGGAGAATTATTATTATTTTTTTAAGGCCATATCTGTATGCTGAGTAACTACCTTAAAGATAACAATATGCAGTATATTAATTATTGGTTATTCATTCTTTTCTTTTTACTTATTTGGTATAGGGTCTCGCTACAAAGCTCATAGTGATCCTCCCTGTTTCAGCCTCACCAGAGCTGGGATTACAGGCACGTGCGTGCTGGCGGCCACAGCATGGAATACTGGGGATCAAACCCAGTTCCTTTCGTTTGCCAGGCAGGCACTTAGACGACTGAGCTATTCCCCCAGCCTGTATTAACTATTGCTATTCTCCTTTATATTGTTTTGAAGTTTTCTTTACTTTTTTTCCATTAAAAAAGTCCTTCAATGGCTTTTGATCGCCTACTTGAAGCTCCCTCGCCAGGCCCTGAGTGATCTGCACCCATTATGGACTTTGCTGTGATGGCAAAATGAATTCCTATGAAAGAAAGCTATAAATCTTACCTGGTTTGAGCATCGTCGCGCTTTCCACGTGGAACCACGTGGGAAAGCCCCGCCTATCATTTTATTCTATGGCTCCTGAGTTAACAGGGGAGATCACTGGGAAGCGCGACGGGGAGGGTGGTTGCTGGGTGGTGCAGCCGCACTGCAGGCTCCTGGGGGCTCCCGCAGCTGCCGGGGGAGCAGAAACACCCCGCTGGGAGGCGGCGGGAGGTCAGCGCTCCGCCAGCATCAGGGCTGAGCGCAGGAACAGCTCGGTGTGGGGGGTTGGCTTGGGAAACGGTCATTTCTTTTTTTTTTTTTTTTTTTTTGTCTTTTTGAGACAGGGTCTCACTGTGCAGTTCAGGCTGGCCTTAAACTCACTTTGTAGCTCAGGCTGGTCTCGAACTCACAACAATCCTCCTGCCTCAGCCTCCCGAGTGCTGGGATTACAGGCCTGCGCCACCACGCCCGGCTTGGAAAACCGTCATTTCAAAACAGCAAGCAACACTTAGACTCTGTGTGAGGCCGGTGGATTCTTCGTTCTGGACGAAGAACTGTGCTCTGCACCTCGGCCTCTGCGAAGCGAAAGCCGTTCTGGGAGAGGCGTGCGGGAGCCGCGGGGTCACCGACCCGCCGCCCGTTGCCCCCTCTGTCTCCTTTCCAAATACGCAACGTGCTGTACGGTGGCAGCAAAATATTGGCCCGTCTTGGGAATGCACGTTGTATGGAAACAAACGGTCACTTCAGTAGGGGCACAGAGGCAGGTTGAGGGTTTGATGGGGACACAAATGCCACCTAGTGGTGGGAGACCTGAGACGTGAGTGCTCTTTTAAAACCACTTGGGCACTGTGGGAGTCACGGAGCTGGAGCTGGGATTATCTGTAGAACCCCCCCCCCCCCACGCAACCAGATAAATAAGGAAAGGGAAGAAGTGGGAGGCTGGGGTTGAGAGATCCTGGGCTGGGAGCAGATCGGGGGCAGGGAGGGGCTTCCGGGTGAGCCAGATGAGGGCCCGGAGATACCTGGTTTTAGCGTTATTAAAACTGTTTTCATAAAAACTTTTACCCAAAA
>PVKA01035485.1:0-22538 GCA_004027165.1 Ctenomys sociabilis
GGGGGGGGGGGAGGGGGAAGAGGGACCAGGTGGCTTCCAGGGCCGCAGGAAGGGGGAGCACAAGGGGAGTTGTGCCGAACTCCAGCTCCACATCTTTGAAACAGTGGCCGGGGATTGGAGGTGGTAACGTTAGCATGGGCACCAGAGGCAATTGTGTTCTTAGAGGCAGAAGACAAGGGACAGGTGAGGAACTAGCTAAAGAGGAGGTGGCAGACGTCAGAAGGGCCAGATGCCAGACTGGTGGCACTGAGCAAGCCTCCTCTCTCACTGGGGTGCTCAGAGGTGCAGGTTGAGCTGAAGGAAGTGGTGATGTGGGGGAGGCATGGCAACAGGCTACAGAGATACGCAAGCGTCCTGTGCTTTCTCTCCTCTAAGGATCTTGGACAATAATTTCTTGCCTGGACTATGACAAACCATGGACAACTCCAAAGCAGGGTTCCTGAATTCCTTCCTGCTGGTATCTTGTTTTCAGAGCCCATGGGTGATCTTGCTAGGGAGGAGAGGATATGACCTTTGTATCAAGAAGGTTTCTGCCAAGAAACCAAACCAATTTCTCCTTCAGCAAACCTCGTAGCGTTTGCACTTCGGGTCTTCGACTGATTAGATGAGGCCCACCCATGTTCCTGCATCATCAAGGGTCATCTTTACTCCTAAGTCAGCTTATTGCACATGTGAACCCGATCATTAAATTCCTTCACAGAAACACCTACGTCAATGTTTGGCTAAGTCACTGGGCTGTTGCAGTCAAGCCGAGATGATGCAGAGTTGACCGTCACACTGCCCCAAGGGTTGCAGAACACCAGTGCTTTGGAAGGGCCACACTGGTCCTCAGCATTTCCTGAAGTCTGCATGGTAAAGGTGCAGTACCCGTTGTGTGGCTCTGGGAGGTGGCGGAATCTGTAAGAAGCGGGACCTAGTGGGGGGCTTTGGGCCATGGGGGTGAGCACTCAAAGGAGGTAGCTGGACCCCTTGGGCTCTTTTCTTCCATATCAAGTGGCTCCCTGCCATGAGGTGAATAGATTCACTATGCTCCCTGTGCCTGCCATGACGTGCTGCCCCCAGGCTTGAAACCCTGGGTCTATTGGATCAGGGATCAGTGCTTCTAAAACTGTGAGCCAAAGGAAACCGTTTTGTTTTCCCTAGGTTGATTATCACAGGTATCTGATAGAGTAGCAGAAATCTGGCTAGCACAGGTGTGTGTTGCCCTGTGTGCCTGTACCCACAGATGTTCTCTGTGTGACCAGTGGGGACAAGAACAAATTTTCCTTCTCTTCCCCTAATGTCACGCAGTCCTTGTTGCCTACTGCCTGGGTCCTTGCCAGTTTCCTTTTGCTTCCAGCCTCTGCTTCCTGCGCTGCGCTGCAGCCAGTGGACCTTCCTGAAAGGCAAATCCACTCAACGCACCCCTTCTTCCCTGGTGAAGTTGCAGGGTGCTGGAGTCCTAGCACAGCTTCCTTGTATCTGAGCCCCTTGCTGCAGGAGCTCCTAACATCACAAGAAGAAAGCCAGGCTGTCGTCTCTGGGCCTTTGCTGAGGCCTAGAAAGCCTTCCCTAGGCATTCTTCCATGCTTGCTGTACATTATTCTGTCCTGCCTGCTGTCACCGACTGCCCACTCTACACATACACATGCAAGTGCACACACACACACACACACACACACACACATGCACACTACCTAGTGCTATATCTAGGTCTCTTCTCCCCCTTTTCCTTTCTGTTCTTTCTCATCTGCCCATCCCATCGCTTGTCCACTTTGCACTCTGTACCAGCTGCCAGTGCAGTACACTTATTCCATAGACAACCAGAACCCCAGAGAGCATGAGTGGGTCCCCTTTGGATTAATCAATGCCATCTGACCTCTCTCCACTGTTGGAGCAAAGACAATAGCTTGGCTTTGCTGAGTACTTGCTATGTGACAAGCTCCTTGTGGATGATGCCACTGAACCATCACTGCTCTGAGGACTATTGTTATCCCTCCTTTGCAGGTGGGGAAACTGAGGTCCAGGGTTTGGACACAAGCAGCTGACTCCATGGCCCGTCCTCCTCCACAACAGCCTCGCTGCTGGGGAACAACCGCATGGAAAGCACTTTGTTTAAACTCCACTGGTTGAGACCATTATTTGATTAAAAAGAGATATTTCCACTCTGATCATTTTTAGGTAAGGTTAATAAATGACATGGCTTTTTAAATAGCTTATTTATTTTTATTGAAGTATCATTCATGTATCATAAATTCATTCTTTTCAAATGCACAATTCTCATTCAGTGACTTTTTATTATAGTCATGAAGTTGTGCAACCATCATTTCCGTGTAGTTCCAGAACATTTCCACCACCCCGGAGAAAGACCCTGTCCATATTCACAGTCACTCCCCTCTCGCCCTCTCCAGTGACTGGCAGACACCAGCCTACATCCTGTCCCTAGGGATTTGCCTTTGTTATGTACTTAGTCTATAGTGTCTACAGGGTCTCACTGCACAGGTCAGACTCGTAGTGATCCCGGTTTTTAGTCTCCCAGGAGCTGGGGCTACAGGCACACAGCAGCACACCCAGTCTCAGCCGCCCTCTCAGCATGCCCCAGGGGCTGGCCCAGCATGCCAGGGAGCTAACCCTGGGCCCTGTTTCTGCCTGAGCAGGCACTCTAATCTGCTGAGCTATCTGGCTGGACCGCCATGGATTTGCTTATTCTGGACACTTGGTACTAATTAAATCATCCGACATGACACTCCTGTGTCACTCAGCACACCGTCTCAAGATCTGTCCAGGTCGTAGCCTGCACAGCACATCACTCATTCATACGCTTGGACAGCTTTCCACCATGTGGGAGGCTGAATAGTGGCCCCCAGATATTTCTGCACTGTTTTCCTTCAACTCTGTGACCTATGGCCAAGGGCCTTTTCAGACATGATTCAGCAAGGATCTAGAGGTAGGAAGGTTGCGCTGGATCAGGCACCGAGCCTGCAGCGTGCATCCTGCAGTGGGCTGCGTGTTATCATAGAAAGCTCTGAAAGGCCCGGCATCACTGCCCTCGATGCTCCTGGTCGACTTTCCATAAGTAGAAGCACAATGTTCTGATGAGTCAGAGGCAAAGGGAGGTTTGACTGAGGAGAAAGGCACTGTGATGGCAGAGGCAGAAGTTGGGGTGGCACGCTTCAGGGGTGAGGACAGGGCCACATGCCAAGGGAGAGCTGAAAAGCCCTAGGAAACCATCCCCATGTCCAGAGAGACCCATGCCTATGAGTACCTCAGCTGGAGCCAGTGAAACCCACTCAGGATTTCTGACCTTCAGAAACGTAAGGGGCTGGGGAGATGGCTCAGTAGAATAAGTGCTTGCTTGGCAAGCACAGGGTCCTGAGTTCAATCCCTGGTACTGTGGGAGGAAAAAAGAGCTTGTTTCAAAACCTTAAAAAAGAAATGTAAGGCAACGCTGTGTTAATTCACCAAGTCTCTGTTCATTCTGCTCATGAGCTCCAGCAGGAGCAGGGAGCTCATAAGATGCACACCCCACCTCTTGTGTCTCCAGCCATCAGTCGCTGCACACCTGGGTCCGTGCTTTGGCTGTGAGAAGCTGCACTGCTCTGTGCATTGCGGGCACATTGTTGCTTGGATCTATGCTTCCACTCTCCTGGTGTAACCTAGCAGCAGAAACGCTGAGTGATGGGGTGACCAGCGGAACTACCGCCCGAAGCGGTTGGTTCGCTCCACTTTGCGCATGCGCTCAAGCTCTCACATGCTGAGGAGCCTTTCTAAAGGGTGAGCTGTCATGTCACGTGCAGGTGGCACTTCTAGTCTCAGGTGCTGGAGGTCTCAGGACTTTTGGGTGTATTGTTTGAGAGTTAAAGTGAGTATGCTGTTTCTAAAGCTGGCATTGAAGTAGTGTGCATAGGACTAATTTGGTTAAAACAAACAAACAAACAAAACTGATAAGCACTTCAAAGAACAGTTCAAGCAAGCACTGATTAAAGCAGTTTCATCAGATAAATTCAGACCTGAGAATACTACCTGCATATCTTCAGTGAGACACTGGGATGGGCTCTTTTATGGCTGTTCTGGGCTTAATTCTCTTGGAGACCTTCCTGAGGAAATAGCGCTACTTCCTTGTGTCACGACTTCGACTGACATGGTGGTTCTGAGGGGTTTGTCCCAGTCACAGAGCTGCTGTGGGGGAGTCAGAGTTCAAAGCAGATCTGTTTGCCTTGAAAATTGCTTTTCTTTCAGCGAGGGAAGAGAATCTTCTGCAGTCAGTTGTTTGGTTGCCATGTACACACACCGGAGAGGTCTCAGCAGTCACTTGAGCTATAATTTCTCTGGCTCGCTTTACGATGTGAAATCTTTTGGATGGAAAGGAGGTAGAGACCACATCTTTTAGCTCTGCGTGTAAGCGAAGGAGGAAGGATGTTAAGCTGTCTCAAAGTGGCTCGTGATTTTCATGGTATTTTTGTTTCTTGAGTGCTTACTACATGGCAGGCTTCTCTCTTGGTCCTCACAGTGCCCTTACAAGGTGGCCAAGGTCATGTGTGGCTTCACAGGACAACATTCTGAGCAGAACAGTGATAGGTGCATTCAGGCTTCGGCCAAAGATCATCTCATGTGCTTACACAGCCCAGGTCAGTCATTCCAGACGGCCTCTGAATGCAGAAACAGACTCACTAACACCACATATAAGAGGCTGCTGCTGGTGTAATATGCTATACTGTTTTTGGTCAGTAGAATTAGACTAAAAAATAACAATAAAGTCATAGTGTAGTCAATGGATACACTAGCAACATATTTATTATCATTCCTGTGCATTCTGTACTATACAGAACTGTATTGCTGTGTTTTTCTCTACTAGCAGAGGAGGTTCACTTGTACTGGGCTCACCACACACGTGTGGCTCGTGAGTGACTGAAACACTCGTGGCTCATGATTATAGTAATATGTGTGTTTTACAAATAAGCGGGAAAGGGGACTTAAAGCCCACATAGCTGCTGGTCACTATCAAAGCTATGATCGGAATTCAGGTGTCCTGGGTTGAAAGCCCTTGTTATTTTCACCACACCCACACAATCCTATCAGCCCAGAGTTCAGAATGTGAGAGCCAGAAAGAACTAGGATTCTTCTTTTTGAGAAATTTAATGAATTAAATCAGAGAACAGAGAGTAAGGAGCAAACATGCCTGAGCCCCGCGCCGGCTTCTGAGTGGAGCTCGTGTGGGGAGCAAGATCTAGACCGGCCGAGGAGGCGAACCACAGGGGACCCTCATCTCTAAAGCTGAGCAATACACCACTGTATAAATATACCACATCTTTTTCATCCATTCCTCATGTGACCGGCATCTTAGTTTTTTCTAAGATTTGGCTATCACAAATTGTGCTGCTATAAACATAGGTACACATATATCCCTATGGTATGATGTTTTCAGTTCCTCTGGGAAAATTCCCAGTAGGGGGATAGCTGGCTTGAATGGGATTTCCAGTCCTAGTGTTTTAAGGAGTCTCCACGCTGATTTGCATTGAGCGCATCAAGGCGCAGACGCTGACGCTGACGGCCCGGAGGAGGAGCATGCGTGCGAAGCCCAGCTGGTTTCGTCTGGGTGGCTTCTTTTTTCCCTTTTAAAACTCTAGGGCAGTAGCTCTAAAAGGTCAATCAGGGCCTCAGTCCTTGCCTGAGAACTCTTGGAGGCTGTTCCCCCACCTCCCACCCCATGGGGAATCAGGGGCTCGGCCACTGCTGAAAGACGGGTCCCACAGGTCAGAGTCACAGACAGCAGGTCCGCATGTGGTGAGCCGATTTGGGCAAAGAAGTCTACGGAGCGCAGAGACGCAACCCAGGGCTGCTCCGTGTTCCTGCAGCCTCCCGAGACTCGAGCCATGGGGAGATTGCAACCCCTCCAGTGACTGGTGCCTTGTTGCCAAGCGACCAAATATCTGATATTAAATTCCTGTTGATGAAGCTAATTGCAAAGGTTAATTGTCCTCTGAGATGAAAAACGCTCCAGGAATGAATTTAGGAGTTGGTCTCTGTGAACTTCTGAGAGAACATGATTCAGTGAAAAAGTCTGTTTTTCAGAGGATGATGGCATCAGCACTTTGTTCTTTCTGCTTTGTTCACCCTTTAGGGGGTAAGTTTTCTAACTGAGCCCCGAGAGGAGCTTTCGTTTTTCAAGAGGGTTCTCACAGGAAACCTCAGTATACGCAAGAGATCGCGGATCTAACTTGGAGGGACAGCTGAGGCTGGGGCCCGTCTCTCAAGCTCTGCCCTCCGCGAGCCACGCCCTCAAGCCCAGGTGGAGCTCCAGCGGAGCCCCTCCAGCTGCTCCTCCCCGCCAGCCAACCAACACCTTACCTGCTGGGCTAATCTTACTTGCTGAGGTTCTTGAGAGCTCTATCTTAGAGCTCCAGGGGGGCAAGTGACGACCTGCAAACCCATCTCTAGTAAGAGGCCCTATAGTTGTCGAGTGCCTGGCTGGGTCAGGTCGGATGAGTCACACCTGGCACAACATGGTGCCGTACGTCTCCAGTTGCTGGGTTAGGGGTCCTGAGCAAGCAGGCGGGTACAGTGCTCCAGGCGACCTCCAGCCGCTTCTTCCTTATTTCACAGTGGAGGGCTTCAGAGGATTTTCTTTCTCGAAGATGCAGGCCCTCCCACTGAGCGCTGCAACCTCTGCTGGCTCAGATGTGGAGTCCTGGAGCTCTCAGGACCATCGGTCACCTGGCAGCATCTGCACAGAGCTGAGGGCCTTCCCAGAAGGCAGGAACTCGCATACCTGGCACCTGGGCGCCTGAAGGCCCTGCTTCTAGGCCCTCATAGTCTAACACGGAGTGGGCAAGCTCCCATGGGCCAGAGCATGCACATGTTTGGCTGTGGGGGCTACACAGCCTGTGTTGCAGTTACTTAACTATGCCGTTGCGGTGTGCAAATGCCATATGCAACATGGAAGCAAATGGGTGTAAGTGCTCCCAATAAAACTTTTGGGAAAAATCACCTTCAGTCCAAGGCTGCAGTCAGCTAAACCTGGCCTGGTGGTAAAGGCAATGGAATGAGGAGATCCGCGCAGCACAGCGCAGCGTGGCAAGCGTCATCCTGGAGACTTACAGAGTGAGGCAGGGGCCTGGGGAAGGGCCTGGTGAGGCTGCTTGCAGAACTTTCTGGAGAACCTGGTGGAGTGCCTCGGGGAAAGTCATTTTCTGCATCTCCACTTTTAGCTCAAGAAATGGGTATCTTAATATTAGAGCAACAAGGTGAGGATTTTGGCATCTAGCATATGGTCTGAACTGTAGTTACGTCCATAAGCCAACTTGATAAACGTCAACACAAATAACATGGCTGCTTCTGAGGGCTCCGCGTGGGCCCTGTTTCATGTGCTCTGTCTCCCGGGGTATCCATAGTCACGCCTTCTATTGTACAGATTGGGAAAGCTGAAGCACAAAGTTAAGTAATTTTTAGGAAGGTGTATCTAGGATTAAAGGAAGGCAGCGACCCAGAGCTCAGTTCCTTGATCCTCACCCACTACATGCATAATCAGCGCTAAGGTTATGCAGGATTTGGGCCTCATTGCGCAGGAAGGACAGTTGCTTCTCAGCAGACTGGATTTTGTAGGCTGTACGTTCTGCGCTACCTTTGGCTGCAGACACAGCCCGTGGGAGGCTGAGGGATGCCCAGACCCTCTTACTGTACCACCTGAGGAGTCCTCACCTCCCTGTCCACCTGGGGAACACAAGGGCATAGGTGGGTGACAGTGTCTCCCAACACATTCTTTTCTTCCCATAAAGAATCTCTCTCTCTCACACACACACACAGCTGGAGCCAGAAGCCACCTGTAATAAAGGTGCCAAGTGCCAGGAAAGGAGCTGGGCTATCTAATTTATGTTTTCTTATAAGCAAGGGAGGATTTCTGTTTTATTTTATAATCAAACAAACAAACTCAGGGAGGGCATGTAAATTGCCCATGGCCACACAGCATGTAAGAGACCCAGCTAGAATTAAAACAAAAGCATTCTCATTTGAGTCTGATGTGCTTCTCACTGAGTCAAGCTTCACTGTCCCCCCACCCACAACTGCTCACCACCTACTACTTCCCCATAAGTGAAGAGTCTTGTAAAGAAGCGCAATGTGTCCTTACTCAGAATTTTAGACCTGTGGCTTTTGAGTTAAATTTTTAGGCTGTGTCCACAGCAAGGGCAAATGAGCCAATACTATGAAGAAACAAAGCTGTGTGCACCGTGAGCTAAGGATGCCTACGTCTGCTTGTTGACTAATGGCCTCCTGGGGAGGGGACAATCTGACTTGCTGTACATGCTTTTAGCTGCTAATTGCGTTTCTTAACTTACTTCTGCAGACAAAGCTACATGAAGTACGCTTCCTGGAAGCCTGACACAGCTTGTCAGAGCAGCTGGGCAGGGCTCATCTTCCTGGAAACCTTCCTTGGTCTCTCTCCAGAGGGGCTCAGCAGAGCAGCAATCACAGAGCCTAAACCCTTCACATTCCTGGCTTCCAGTTAGAGCGGTGCCTGGGGCGAGGGTCAGTCAGTCCATGTAAGACAGCCTGTGACTGAGGGGCCACTGCCTTCCCACCCTGGAATACCTTCCCCTTTTGCTGTTCCCAGAGTGGAGCTATATATAGTTAATCGAATGCTTTCTGGACCAATACTTAGTGGACTCTCCATCTAAGAGGGATATTTTTGTGCATGATCTTTTACCAGCACTTGAGCCAAACTCCTACACAGCGTTTGAAGTGCCAGCTAGAATAAAATCAGAACAGAACCTCCGATATGAAAACCTCAGCCCCTGACCTTCATGCTGAGGCGAGTGTGCAATGCACCACGAAGTAGAGGACAGGCTGGGGGCGGCCTCATTTCAGTGTTTTTCTCCAAATGGTGATGGTGGGTTCCTCTTCCTCTGGTTTTGTCAAGCATTCATTCTACTCAGTAGACACAAGAGGAATGTGGTAGATACAGCGCTAGTATGGGAACATAAGAGTATTCCATTTCATAATCTCCCTTCCAGTTACTATTTGGGTTCAGACTGGATTCTAGCCAGTGGGCTGTCAGTGAACATGTACCACTTTCGGTCCTGGTTATGAACTCTGTGCCCGTAGGTCTACTGTTTCTCTTTCTCCCCCCCAGCCTTAGCTGCAATAAAAGACTTCGGTTTGGTATGGTCTGAGATGAAGGGTCCTTTTTTCTTCATACTCATGGAGGTGGAAGTGATCCTCTTGGATCAGGAGAGGCACCTGATCCAAGTTAGCTGTATTAAGCATGGAGAACTGGGGTTGTCTGCTGCTGGGGCGCAGCTCACAAAAACTTACAAAAGCAGGGAGATGATGCCCTGCTAGCCCTCTTGTCTCCCCAGTTGACATAAGGGGAGAGGTTAGGTCTCCTTCCCTGCTTCTCCCTCCTCAACAGCCTGTGCCAGGCTGGATGCCGAAGAAGCCACAGGAAAGTTTTATGGGGACTCTCACGGGGGTGACCTATGTGGTTCAATTTCGTGCCCATATAAGGGGAAGGATCTTGGAGAAGTAGCCTGAAGCACTTCAGGCCCCTCTCGGTTCTGTTTGGTTCCCTCGGTTCCCTTTTGGTTTCATTCAGTTTTATTGCTGTGTTTTTCTCTCCACCAGAATGTGAGGCTCCACTCTCAGATCCTTTAGGACATTAGACTGGGTGAACTGGAGTGTCTGGGGCTCCCTTAGGACTTGGGGGAAGGTAATACAGAGATTCTGGTGTCCCTGGGAGGCAGGAGGCAGGGTGACCCGGGAATGTTTCAGAATTCCTTTCCACAAAGTTGTGTGTGGCTGATTCCCTCATGGGCTTACCTCAGAAGGAAGGAGGACTTTCCTCAGTAGGAAGTTCTGACTTCA
This sequence comes from Ctenomys sociabilis, assembly GCA_004027165.1. Lineage (NCBI taxonomy): Eukaryota > Metazoa > Chordata > Mammalia > Rodentia > Ctenomyidae > Ctenomys > Ctenomys sociabilis. The sequence goes on from PVKA01035485.1 coordinate 9,838, forward strand.
TTCTTGACCAAACTGTGGCTCCTGGCTTAGCATGTGGAATCCTCGTTTCTGGTTGCAGCCAGGATGAGTGCATAAAGAGCTGTACATGGCTTCCTTTGGACAACCCAGAAGAGGTAACAGCCCCTGTGTTCTGGGAAGGATGGCTGCTAAATTATTTAATTCTGTTGGGGGATTCCCAGGAACTCTTTCCAAAATCACATGTGTGTGTGCATACATATCCCTAAATGTGTATGTATTTAGATAGCTAAGTGTATGTGCATATTATACCTGTGGGGGGGGTGGCACAAGGCAGACAACTTCATTTCCAACCACAGGCACGCCTTCAACTCAGAGACTCCGCAGTTACTCCTTCCTCTGCCTGGACCATTTTGCCGGCCTTGACCCTTTTCTCCGTAGCTTGTTGCTCTCTTTTTCAGGCAAGTATTCTTTGGTCATGCTATCAAATTGCCCTCCCAAGCCTTCAGCAACCTTATTTTTTTTTTTCTTTTTAAAGAAAGAACTTTATTAAGACACATGCTAGAAGTTAGGAAGAATTTCTGTTGCAGAATATTTGGAAAACAGAATAGCTTTTGTATAATAACTTGTACTGGAGAGAAAATTGTTAAAGAAATTCATGTCAGAGTCCACGCAGTAGTTCAATGCCCTGTATTTGATTCCATGATTATCACAGGAAGGTTGGCAATGGAATATGCTCCTGTACAGCCGGCAGCAGTCTTGCTTCTTTCTCTGCTTTAAAAAATTACATAGTGCTTCCAACATGGCTTATTTATCTATGAGTTTGCTGTGCTTTTCAGCCAAACAACGTGCAAACTCCCAGAAGACAGGGCTTTTGCATAGTTCTCTCTCTTGCCCTGCACCTTAAACAATGCCTGGTACACGGCTGATGCTCGGTAGCTGTTTGTCCGATGGATTCATGATTCCCTTTCACAGATAAAAAAAAGTCTCAGAGGGGGTAGTTCCACTCCAGGCTGGCGAGCATTGAGAAAGATTTCAATCCCAGGAATTTCTGCTTCAAAGCATTTTTATGTTCTGCTCCAACATCAGGCTCAGATGTGTGCACTGGGCCATGGGGTTATATCGGATGATGTAGCCATGAGGAGAATATTCTCTGTCCGACACCAGACCTAAAAGAGCCAGCTCTGTTCCAGTGGCCGCTTTCTGTCTGTAACCTTTCTGTTCCACCCACAGTAGTCCGTATGCTGTCAGCAACAACTGCGGTCTCCGAGTTGCTGGGCCTTTCAGTGGATCAAGCAGCTTCCCATCAGCCACTTCTGCCACTGAGGTTTCCAAACCCTGCTTCAGCTCCACCAGGCCTGCGGGAATCTGGGTCCGGTGTTCTGGGACCCCACTGACAGCCACACTACTTCTCACTGGCCTGGCGACAGAGGTCCTCTTTCCCAGGTGGCTCCTGCCCCAGCAGGGGAGCCGATTAGCTACTTGTGTTTTCTGATTAAGATTGTGACTGCCATATGCACTCGGAGGCATGAAGCGTCCCAGAGAAGGATCAGATCCTAGCCCAGGGGGCCTGCCAGTTAGCTCAGCTGTTTAAGCACCTGCACTTGCAAATGCAGTCAGGCAGTCAGGCACAGGATACTACAGTTCGATCCCCACCTCCACCTGCATTACCAGACCTGCCCTTAAGTCAGCCTGAGCCAGGAAAAAAAAAAAAAAAAAAAAAAAAAAAAAAAAAAAAAAAAAAAAAAAAAAAAAAAAAAAAAAAAAAAAAAAAAAAAAATATATATATATATATATATATATATATATATATATATATTGTTAGGTCCAAGATTGGGCGCGGAAGGAAGGACACCAAGAGCCGAGGCCTTGTGGAAGTTCAGGATTTATTCCAGAGGCTGTGTCGACACAGGGCCACCAGGCAACTAGGCCACAGTGACCCCGAGCCTTTGTTCGCTCAGGATTATATAGAATTTTTGGTGGGCTAAGCAGCAAGCAGAGTGACAGAAGCCAATCGCGTGTGTTAGCTGGGCTTACACTTGAAGGGATAGGACAGCTCGTATTGGGCTTTGTAACAATTGGGTAGTGTGGGTCGTTAGGGAGATTTGTTCTAGAAAGGGTCTTGTTGTCCCAAGAATTGTTGGTTTCGGTGGAGTTATCTTAAGTCCATCTGAAAACTGGGGGGGCACATAGGGACATCACGAGCTGTAGGGTAGGGCAGTAACCATAGCAACCTTAACAACCTATTGTGATTTAGTCACAAGGTCTGGGTGACTCATAGTCTGTTTGGTTTGGGCTTCACAGTGTGGGGTCCTAACATTTTAGAGTCTGTTTGGTTCGGACCTTACATTATATATATATATATATAATCTTAGCTTAGATCAGTGGGGCTGTAAGTAACACTGATACCTGCATCCCACACCTAGAGATGATTCTGGTTCATTTGATCTGGACATTAGAAATTTAAAAATCTCCACAGGTGATTCTAGACATGTAGCCAAAGTTGAGATACTGCTGGGAGTGGCTGTGGAGATTCTCAGAGGAGATGTGGAAAATACATGCATGAGCAGAAACATTTTAGGATGCTCGGGTGTCGTTCTTGAATTCTCCTGTGCTCCTACCCCTGGCAGTGTGCGGACACCCTGCTTCTGCCCGCTCCTTACTTCCACTGCAGGATTCTGGTGTTTCTGATTTCAAGCTGCTTTTCTTACTATAAAGGACAGCAATTCCAGAGGGAAAGGGCTCTTTGCATTCATCACGTGTGCTTCCGTTTTCTCATTAGTAAGAAGAAGGGTGCGCAGGTATGTCCAGGGCTCCGCTCCCCGGCTCAGTCTGCTGCTCACCGCAGGATTGGGGGTCTGCAGAGTTGTGCTGTTTGTCCCAGTCACTCATGCAAAGATCTCCTAAAACTAAACCCTGGAACCCAGAGATGAGAGCCCAGGCGGCTGCACTCAGACCAGGTCGCAAGCATCCTCACCCGTCCACAGCCAGGAGTTGAAGCTGCAGCAGAGTAAGGCAGAGAGTGTGTGGCTGTCCCCATCGGGGAGGAGTAGCAGAATAGGCCCCACCCATGGACTGGGCAGACTGAGCGACTCAGACACCATCTCGGCCCCCTGAAATTGCAGGGTTGGTGGGACAACCCGAGAGACCATGTCATGCCACAGTTTTGTGTCAGGCATTACAGCTAGTTAGTTGCACACACGAGTTCCAAGAGATCCAAATTCACATTGACTCCCCAGAGGCGGCCGTTTCCTTCCCCTGTGGCGGGAGGCTGTCCCATGGCAAGCTTAGGCTTTATCAGCCCGGTCCACAGAGCTGACACTGGGAACACCATTCCTGTCCTGCAACGGGCTTCTGTTGCAGGCACCCCTGAGAGCAGGAGCTGTCCTGTCCTGTGGACCTCTGTGTCTCTAAGCACAGCGAAGTGTGGCCTTGCAGACACTGAGTATTCCCTCAGTGATGAATTGTGGATTCTCAGATGAGCGCCCCTGCAGCACCACAGTGAGACCCGCTTGGTGATGCAGAGCAGCTGCACGCAGAGGGCAGGTGGCAGAGCATGGCGCCGCCAGGGAGGTAGGATGAAGCCTCGGCTCTCAAAGTGATTGGAGCAGGTGTGTGCCTCAGGGACCTAGGTAAGACCAAGATCTGCACCGCAGGACTGCTGAGGGTCTCTGGCTTAGAAGCTGGCTGGAAGGAGCTGGAAATTGTGTGCCTCTAAAACAGATCTGTTCTGGCTATGGTCATCCTGAGGGTGCCCGAGAGTGCTTCAGTCCTGAGCGGTGTGGGCTGAGGCAGGGGGAATTGATTTGAGAAATAGGTAGGACTGGCCTTTGGATGGGAAGTTAATGGATCCATTTGCTGGGAACTTCCAGTGGGGGTGGAGCAGACCCTGTCATACAAAAGACATCTGGTCCTTCCAGGAGACAGCTAGTTAGGGAAGAAATTGCTCTGAAAGTGGTGTCTTTCTGAGACGGATGCAGGATCCACAGGCATTAGCCATAAATCGTGTCAAGTTTTCAACACATTTCCGAGTGTTGACAAGTTCCCTTGTTCTGCAGAGTGAGCCTGATTCAAGAGTGATAATTCCTGCCAGTGACACTAGGCTGGTATCAATTAGGGTCACAAATGGGTTTGCATATTGCAGCTGACTGGCCATCTCAGTTTAGGAGAGGTACGATTTGAAGATGCACTGGGGGCACAGCCCCAGGGGCCTTCGAGAAGTCTCCAGGCTGGTAAGTGTCCCTAGGCAGAGCCAACCACGCAGGGGGAGGCCTGAGGTAGCCGATAGGCTGCTACTGGGGCAGACGAGGCCAGTGCTTGGAGGACAGCCACCGGCACGATCACCCAGGTCACAGCTCAGACGAGTGGGTGAAGGGGAGAAGCCCAGGCTGGCCTCCCAGGACCTTGGATACCTGTGTGAGGAAGGCCCCTGCAAGAATGGAGCCTGGATGGTCACGGCAGGCAATGGGCCCATTGGCGTCTCCTCACCTGACCCACATTCCTTCTGCTTCACAGTTTCTCTAATTGGAAGGAGCAGTTAGAGTCTTAAAGAACACTCTAGCTCAATGTTAGCAGGGCCAAGGGCTTATTTTTCTGTAACAGAATATTGATGAGAATTTGTCCTCTTCTTGGAACCATAAGTAAAGACCTAAAGTTGAAGTCAATTGTCCTCCATGGCTTCATGTTTCTAAATGGCACCGCCCGAGTTGTCCTTGCCGGATGCTGCTCTAGCACTAGTAGTCTGCAAAAGAGGCTGACTTTTCTCTTCCCTTGGGGGAGGCAGAAGAGTGTTCTCTACTCTCTACACTTGCGTCCAGCCAACTGAGAGTGACTGTTGTGGTTTGTGTCTAAGTGACCCCCCAAAGCCTCATGCAGTCGTGGGGCAGGGACTTCTAGAGTTTGAGATTAATTCATAATCAAGGCCGGGATTGTGGGTTTTAGTACTGCTGTGATTATGGGTGTGAGTGCTTCTCCCAGGCTGGGGCAGAGCCTGAGTGCAATTTGAGAGAGACAGAGAGACAGAGAGACAGAGAGACAGAGAGACAGAGAGACAGAGAGACAAACCATTTCTCAGTTGCCATTGTTGCCACCGCTCCTCCCATTTGCTCCTCTCTTTGCTGCCGCCATGAACTGCTGCCCTCTGCCCTGTGCCCCTCTGCCTTGGAGCCGGCTAAATGTGGACTGAAACCTCCAGCAACCATGAGCTAAATAAGCCTTTCCTTCACTGTGAGTGTTGGGTATTTGTCCCAGTGATGAGAGTAGAGTAACTGAGACAGTGACCCAGAGAAAATGGCAGGGCCCTAGCAAAGGAGTGACTTTGAGCTCACTCCTGGGGCAGATTCCTACAAGAGTGCTTAGGTATCAACTTTACCTGCACCCCCAAGAAGGAGGAGGGCTGGGTGGGGAGGGACAGCAGGCAGAAAGTAGAAGAGGAGCAGCCCTGATCCCTGTGTTTGAAGAGACAGATGGTCCACGGGCCCTCACCATCCTGGAAAGGCCATGAGGCCTTGCTGTCTTCCCAACACCTCAGCCTGGAGACTGGGCGGGTAGCTCGAGCGAGGCAAGGGGACCCATACAGACCATGCTTACTGCACCCGGGGCACTGCATCCAGGAAGGCAAACAGTCAACTTTGGGCAGGAGATGCTGGTCCTTCTGCTGCTGCTCCTCCTGGGCCCTGGGGCACTGGAGGGGAGGGCAGGAGGGGCAGTGCCCACCTTCTCGCTGAAGAAAGATCCAAAACCATTTCCCTGAATGAAGACAGCTTCCTATGTTGGTTACTGTGGTAGGGTTTCCTACAGGAAGTCAGAAGGGAATGTGAAATAAGAGCTGGAGGTGGGTGGGGAGGTAGCTCAGAGGAATAAGTGCTGGCCTGGCCAGTGCAAGGTCCTGAGTTTGATCCCTGGTACCACAAACACACACACACACACACACACACACACACACAGAGAGAGAGAGAGAGAGAGAGAGAGAGAGAGAGAGAGAGAGAGAGAGAAGAAAAAGTAGCTCTGTTTGGATCCAGCTAATAAGCTTGTACATCAGTTTTGTCCAATCCCAGGTCACTTATACTACGTCACTTGGCTGGAAGACAGGTTGGTTTGCTGCCAACAGAGCTCCACCCCAGGGGCTGTCAAGAAGGAAAGTTCAGGGGCTCATGGTCTTCACTTGGAAGGATGTGGAGGAGCAGACACGTAGCTTCTCTGGCAGTCCGTTCAGGGCAGCACCCAGGGAGAGGCGGGTGGACAAATGCAGAATTTCTTGGAACTAAGCATCCAGGGGAGGAGAGAGCAGCCCAGTCAGATGGCATCAGAGGGAGGAGGCTTGCCTAGGGATAGCGGGAGCCCAGGGAACCAGCAACCCTCCAGGAAAATGTGTCCTGAGTTGGAGCCAGAGGCCACGGCTGGTGGGAACTGGAGACTCTGGAACATTGGTCACTGCGTCAGCTTTTTCCTGCCCCTCACCTACCTCCTTACGTAATCAGGCTCAATAACATCCTTAAAGGGGAAGGGCCCAGAGGCTTGGGCAGGGAAGGGCTGTCATTGGGTGAAGGGGTCCCCAGATTAGAAGAAGAGATTGGGCTAAGCCCAGGGGATCAGGCATTGTCATCCTGTACTCGTTATGATTGTGCCTGGGAGAGGCTCTGACCCTGGAATACCCACAATGGCCCAACGCTGACAGTAATTATAACTTACTGAGTGCAAGGTACTAATCCTCAAGCTCTCCTTTATGGTGATCTCCCTTCTATAAGGGAAGAAAACCAGAGGCTTGATGCTGTCTGAACCAGAGCCCTCGCTCCTTCACTCTTCTTTTTCTTACCTCACCTTTCTTCCCCCTTATCATCTTTCTCACTACGCACATCACCCACCCAGCTCCCTGTAACTTCGAGTCACAGCCGAGGATATGCCCTTCTGCATCTCCCTCCACTCACCCATTTTACTTGCTCAGAATGGGACTGTGTGATATGTGCAAGATCTTTCTTGCTCACAACTGTGCAAGTGACCTGCAAAAACCTACCACTGACCCCAGACGGCCTCACGGCCCTCCACAAGGGGGACCTGTTCTCTGGTAAGGGTAGTATCAAGGTTTTCCCCATTCTTCTATGCTGGACATTCTTTTGTTTCTTCGTTTGTGTTTGTTTTCTTTTGCAAATAGTGCGGCAATAAACATCCTTTATATGTATCAGTAAGCCTGATTGTTCTCGTAGAGGGCAAATTTCCAAACTTGGTTTTTTTTTTTTTTTTTCTGTATTTAGGACAAGGTCTGCACAGTCTACAGGGTCTCACTTTGTGGATCAGACTCGCAGTGATCCTCCTGTTTTCAGCCTCCCAAGCCCTGGGATTACAGGTGCGCGCCACTGCGTCCAGCCTCAGCGCGCCCTGGGGGTGGGGCCCTGCGTGGGGCCCGGCCGCTGTGCTCTGCTCTCAGGCCAGCCCCCAAGCTTGGTTTTGAGTTTTACTTGCAATAGATATAGCCAAACCCATTTTGACAAAGGCTGTAGCAGTACACGAGGGGTATACATCGGCACCAGCAACAGGTCATATGCACTTTCAGAATTAGTCTGATGAATAAAAAATTATATCTTACTGTTTATTTTCAGTTGCCATTTCTTGACCATGTAGGGTTTCCAGAATCATTTCATATGCTTGGTAGAATTTAAATACCTCTTCTGCTTATATATTTCTTTGATGATTTTATGTTGAGATGCCTTTCTTCTTAAGGATGTATATTTTGCAGATTTTTTTTTTTTATCTGTTATTTGGACTATAATGCTCCCTACTATAATGGTTTTGCCTATATTTTTCTATCTCTAAAAAAAATCTGTTTTATTTTCCAGTTTGTTTAAATGTTTTCCCCAACATCTATTTTCACCTATGGCTTCTGTATTATTAATACTTTTTTTTTTTACATAAATGTCTTTATTCCATTGTCAAAACTTTAACTTAGAGCAGAAAGGTTCAAGTTATTTCTCAGATGGATGGCCAGTTGTCCTGGGGTCACTTATTAAATGTAACATTTTTGCTTCCTGAACAGAAGTACCATGCTTTTCATATATTCCAATTCTGTAAATAGTACAATGCATTTCTGAATTCTCTGCTTTGTTCTACTGATCTATCTGTTCCTTCCTATGAGTTCTGTGGAGGGTGTGTGTGAGAGGAGCAGTTATTTGATTAGTGTGGATTTAAAGATTAATACAGAAGTATTTAGGGTTTTTCAGTTAAGAATGACGTTGGCTGATAGATTTGGCAAATAGACCTTTCTGTTCAAATAATCTTCTTGTTTTACTTCTCTTCCTTCTCATATTTCTTCTTAAGGCATGATTTTGAGTTTTTATGGAGACTATGTCCCAGATTCTATTAAATGATTTTTTTCAGCATCTATTGATATGACTGAATGGCTATCTCAATAGTGGATTAATTTTATAGATTTCCTTATACTGAACCAAATTTTTATACTTCACAAAGTGCTTTCTTAGTTAGTGTTTTTTTTTTTTTTTTTTTTTTTTTTTGGTGGAACTAGGGATTGAACTCAGGCCCTTGAGCTTGCCGGGAAAGCTCTTATTCTACTGAGCCATCTCCCTGGTGATTTTTTTTTTTTGCACACTGGTTTCTATTTATAAATTTTTATTGATAATTTCTGCATTATTTTTTGTAATCTGTAAGATTGGTCTCTACTGTGACCTTCTTGTCCCATCTTTGCTAATTTTAATATTAACATTATGCAGATCTCATAAAATGAATAATTATTTTTTCCACTTGAAGAGATTAAGATTGTTCCTTTTTTCCATTTTTGTGTGGTCTAAAACATTTTAAATATCAGAAATCATCTGCTTTTCAAAGTTTAGGTAGGATTTGTTAAACCATGTCATTTTAGCTGTTTTTCAGAGAGATCTTCAAAACCATTTCAATTTTTTCCATGGGCATTCAGGGTTTTATGTCTTCTTGGATCGATTTAGATAATTGATATTTTGTAGAAAATTGTCCCCTTTCTCTTGGTTTTCAAAAGTACTGCCATCTAATTGTGCCTACTGTTCTCTTATAATTTCTTTGACCTGTGCTCCTGTTACCTGTACTATTAGCCCTTCAGAACTCAAAAGAATTTAAGAATACTCAGATGTGTCAAATGTCTCAGATGCAACTTTCAGATGTTAGATTGCAACCAGGGCTTTGTATAAAGAAGTGCAGAATGGTGTTTAGGCCTTTATGGACAGAAGATTGCTTTAGATCAGGGCAACACAGAATGCTGAGACCTGAATTCTGTTGCTGAAGGTGCACGAGAGACATGAGGAAAGAGATGAGGAGTAATTCAGATAAGCCGGAGCTTGCATCCGACCCCGTCTCTGCTCCCAGAGAGGTGCTAGGTCCAGCAAGCAGGGGTGAGCTTTGCAGGGCGGGAAGGGTCCACGAGCACATCAGCAAAGCCATCTGCCATCCGGTGATTGCGCCATGGCCTTGGCCTTCCTGCAGACTGACACGGCAGACAGCGAGGCACAAAGGTGTCCGCTGAAACCTGCGCAGCTCTCCCTTGCACGGCAGCTCTCGGCACGAGCCGTGGACGCTGCTCACCTCAGGAGGCTAAGGGAAGGGGCAGTGAGCACAGCTGTGGGTAACACTTTACGAAGGTCTGTTCAGATGCTGTTGGTGCAGTTTGATGAGTTTAAAGTTAAATAAGTAGAAATCTTTTTTGAAGGTGATTAACCCTCAAGGCAGAAACTATCCTTTATCTTAGCCCACTGCTTACTCAAAGATAGGAAAAATCTCTCTCTCTCTCTCTCTCTCTCTCTCCTTAGGAGAGGCCTCTGGACCCAACAGGTATAGTGTCTTCTGGTTTTACTTGTTACCTTCCCTGTGCCATCAGAGCTCACCTCTCTTCAAAGCTTTCAGCCTGGGTTCGCAATGGAGCTGAACCCAGAGACCATTCTGACCACACTGGGCTCAATTCCTACTCAACCCCTGCCTTTTGGACTCTGCTTTCTTTCCTTTCCTTTTCTTTTGCCTTCTCCCTCTCTCTCTCTTCCCTTCCCTTCCCTTCCCTTCCCTTCCCTTCCTTCCTTCCTTCCTTCCTTCCTTCCTTCCTTCCTTCCTTCCTTCCTTCCTTCCCTCCTTCTCTTTTTCCCTCCCTTCTTTTGTTTTCTTCTTCAATACTGGGAACTGAGTCCTGAGAGTGCTAAGCTATATTCCCTGCTCTTTTAATTTTTTAAATTGAGACAAAGTCTTGGCAAGTTGCCAGACTGGCCTTGAACTCGCTGGAACTATAGGCATGAGCCTCCATGACTGGTAGACTCTCATTTTCTTGTGTTTAGTTCTTTCTTTCTTTCTTTCTTTCTTTCTTTCTTTCTTTCTTTCTTTCTTTCTTTTTTTTTTTTTGCAGAACCGGGGATTGAACTCAGACCCTTGTGCTTACCAGGGAGGCGCTTATCCCACTGAGCCATCTCCGTGGCCTCTCTGGTTTTCTTACTGCATCAGTGATGTGCTTGGCTTCCTCTTCCCTTTGGGTTACTTTCCTTCTCAGAACCTCTGAAGAAGCCTGTCGGGTAAATAGCCTGCTGCGTGGTGGCCCCCCTGGACCAAAACATGGGGCCATAATCATAGCAGGTGACATTTGTAGCATTTATTGAGTGCTTCCTTTATTTTAGGTACTCTGCTAAGTACTTTCTATAACTTAATGGCTTTGTTCTCAAAAAATCACATCTTTTAAGAGTCCTTTGGTCACCAGTGATACACTCTCCAAGCAAAACCTGCTTATATACAGAAAGCAGGTCACTGTCTTGAGGAATTGAAAGTTACTTACCGCTAGGTAGACTGAGGGTACCTTTTCTTTTGTTCTTTGTGTTCCTTTTCTATACTTGACATCCGCTACTTTCATAACCAGAGAAACATTATTGCAAAGGGGCTCGTATAGCATGGGGCACACTGTCACTCATGATCACCGGGCCCCTTGCTTGCTCCCTAGACCATGATGCCTTCAGGGACAAGGACAAGGTCTTCTGTGCCTCTGCTCCCATCTTTGTCTTTTCAGTTCATACTCAACGACATATGTAAAGCGGGTTGATTTCTCACGTCTCAGAAGGAGGCTTTTTGCAGCTCCAACTCTGCCAGAAGGCAGATGATAATAAGAAAGTTTACACTTGCTTTGACACCTGATTCCTCCAGACTAGCCGCAGAGCCCAAGTACACGCAGTCATCTCAGGGTATGCGAAGCTCCAGTGAATTAGAGCCCTGCGAGAGCTGTAAAGCTCTGTGTATCTGGCAGCTGGGAATGGCCTGGCCCTATCGCACCTCCCCACTTCTAGCCAAGGTGAGCCAAGTCTATTTCTAAATTTTCTAAGAACCATCATTATCTCTTGATGGAAAGAAATAATGAAAGGAAGGGAGACATGGGGACATCAACGTAAGGACACAATTATTAATCTATGTGCATGCCGCAGGCCCACACAGCCCTCTGGAAGAGTGTGTGTCATTGCTGGGACAAGATACTCAATGCCCAGAATTAAGGAAGGAAAGGTTTACTTAGCTCACAGTTCGAGGAGGTCTCAGTCCATACTCAGGTGGCCCCAAGGCCGGGTGGCACGTGGCAGAGGGCAGCCGTTCATGGTGGCAGGAAACAGCAAGAGCAGCAAGAGCAAAACGGGAGGACCAGAGTGAACAAGCCTCTTCCCCTCTTACACTGTGTGCAGGCTGCCTGCTGCTGCAAGGTAGCGCTCAGACCCACAGTCCCAGCACTGCTCCACGCACCAGTCACAAACTCTAGGATCAGACCCCATGACTGCATGAGGTTTTGGGGACACATCCATGTGCAAACTATAACAAAGAGCTCGCAGCCATCTCATTTAAAGATCTTGGAGGACCCCAGCCTCACACCTCTAAGAATGAGCTCTGGATCTCTCTCCCAAACTGCTCCCTGGTGTGTTCTCTTTCCCAGGGAAGGAGCCCTTTGGTTCTCAGCTCTGCTTCATGGTCTGTGTTCCCATGTGCCTGCTTTGCCTCTTCTCCATATTGAGTACCGTCACCCTCTTCCAGCGACCACCATTCCTACTTTCTGCTCTATCTGCCCACGATGGCTTTGCCTTTCTCTAGTCCACTCTGGCAGCTGGAAGCAGCTCAACAAGCAGACCTTTCAGTCTGAATTGGCCTTCCTGTACCTTGGGTTTCTCAACTGTAAATTGGGAAAGATAGTCATGGTGCCAAGTGATGAGGTTGGAAGGATCACATCATCTGCCAGCCTGGAACATCTAGTGCCCTCTCTCACTCACAAGCTGACAGAGGCCTGGCACGCAGCCTGCCTTCACCCTTTCTTCCCTGGCACCACTCCTCTTCTTAGACCCCTCCCTGAGCTTTCTTCCAGGTATGCCCTCCAATCTCTCCAGGATGGAAGGTCAGCAGTCCTCTGCCCTGCAGGATATGGTCTTGTGTGCCCTTCCATAAATTCTGTCATCACTTCCTATTTGAATCACAATTCTGCCTGAATTCTGTGTGTTTCTTCTTGTTTGTACTTTCTATGGTGAATTATAATGATTTATGTAATGATTTGGTTAATATTTGTCTTTCCTGCTAAACTGTAAACTCCGTGAGGTGGTATTGTTATGGGTTCTCAACACAGAAACCAGACCTGAGTCCAAATTAAAATTTAAATATGAGCTTGATCATACTCACGCAGGAGCGGACAAATGACCAGGAGCCTTGGAAGTACACAGGTTTTAAAGGTAGAAACTGCATCCTGTTTGGCAAATAAATTTGTCATTTAACATAGA
>PVKA01035486.1:0-22713 GCA_004027165.1 Ctenomys sociabilis
TGAGCTAGCTATATCGCTCAGGATGACCTCAAACTTGTACTCCTCATGCCTGAACTTTTCAAGTTCTGAGAAAAAGATATGCACTATCACCTCTGGTTTTTAACATGTGACTTTTTTTTTTTTTTTTTTTTTTTGGCAGAACCGGGGATTAACTCAGGCCCTTGCATGTCTTGCCAGAGAAGCACTTATTCCACTGAGCCATCTCCCCAGCCTAACAATGTGATTTCAAAAATCTAACTTTTTTTTTTTTGCGGTACTAGAGATTGAACTCAGGACCCTGTGCTTGCCAGGCAAGTGCTTATTCTACTGAGCTATCTCCCCGGCCTGAAAATCAAATGAAATTCAAATCACTGCTTTTTAAGTTATGGTATGACCTTTTAAAAAGCCTTTAAAGAAACTTTATCAATCCCAGCATTGCACAGGTTAAGGCAGGAACTGCAAGTTCGAGGTCAGACTGGGCTACACAGTAAGTTCAAGGACAACCTAAACTGTACAGTGAAACCCCATCTCAAGAAAGACCAAAAAAAGATAAAGAGTAGGGAACAGGGGAAGGGGGAAGGGGAGAGGATGGACTGACTGATGGACAGACAGATAGACAGGTGGCTATAAAGCACATACTTAGTATGTCCAAGTTAGTTACTATCCCCAAGACTATCTATACAAAAAAAAAAAAAAAAAAATCACGGAATGAAAGAACAATTGATGTTTTCTTCTTATATCTCCCACTAATATATTAAAGATTAACCAGCTGGGGAGGCTGAGATAGGAGGATCACTATAAGTCTGAACTGCTTAGTGAGACCCTGTATCCAACAAATAAAATAAAAAACAAAACAAATAAGCAGGGGGTATATTCAGCTTATCTTCAAATATTCTTAAAATATAGACATTCTTTTAACTATATATATGGAACTTTGTATATTATGAATCCTACCAATAAACTGAAAAATAAAACTGATTAACTACAGTTACAGTAGTTAACTCAGGCCCTTGCATAAACTGATTATACAGTACAGGTGGTATTCTACACTGCCATTACTTTTATAAGAGCAATCATAAATTGAAAATATATTTCCTCAAGACAAGTTTCTGACTCCATTATAATTAAGACCTCTTACTTTTCTTTTTTTTTTTGGTCTATTTGAGACAGAGTATCACTATGCAGTTCAGACTAGCCCTGAGCTTACACTATAATCCAGGCTGAGCTGGGATTACAGACATACGCCATCATGCCTGGCTTAAGACCACTTACTTTTTCTGGTTTTGATTCCTCTTCATTCTCATCATCAGAGGAAGGACCCGCCAAAGTTGACACTTTGCTAATTACACCAAGTCTAGCTAGTTGATCCAAGAAAATATCACCACCTTTATCTACTAAGTCCCTTATGATCTGCAAAGCCAACAAGTGGCCGTCATCATCATCCTGCAGGGAGAAAAATAAAAAGAGCACATGACTGCAAGGAAATTAAAGAGAATATCATAAAAACAAATTTAGTTTCCGCAAAGCAGACAAAACAGCTTACTGGAATTAAAACAAAATTGCTATTTCACTAACTACTATCTAAAGGGAATTAAATGTAAGAGTCTAAAGGAAGATGAAAAACTGACCTCTTGATCAAGGACAGTTGCAGTGATTTCCACTAATATTGTAGGCAAATTGTGACCAACATCAGAATCGCAAACTTCTTTTAACAGTGCTTCAGAACAAAAATGAATCATTTTTCTGATTAGCGCAAGACTTGCTTTCCTTGAAAAGAAAAGAATTTTGTAAAGCCACCATTATGAAGCCTAATTAAACCAACACTCAACTGTACTTTAAGAAGAACCAAGGTATCCAATATTAAGTTTTATTTACTCTGCTAAAAAGTATAATACTCTCTACACACTGAGTCAAATAAATGTTTCCAACTTTAAAAAAAAAATAAATAAAAAGTATAAAATAAATACTAGCACAGTAATGATAAGGAAATACTAATTTGTCTATTTTTGAGGTAATTTTATTACATTACTGTATCTAACTCATTAAACTGATTTGCTACTCCTTTGAATGAATACAACATATTTCATAGCCAAGTAACAGTATTTATTACACCGTGTACGTCATCTTCAAAGCAGTTACTCAATACAAGACATAGATTCTTACCAAAACACAAGCAGCACAAACTTTATTCTCAACAAAGATAAGCTCTTATTATAAATAAAACAAGCTGGGCTATACTGAAATATTTTTATTTTTTTGCAGTACAGGGATTGAACTCATTCTACTGAGCTATCTCCTCAGCCCAAAATATTTTTATTAACACAATGTTAGTAGAAATATTTCAATTTCCCAGCCGGGGAGACAGCTCAGTAGAATAACCACTTGCCTTGCAAGCACAGAGTCCTGAGTTCAATCCCCAGTACCACCCCAAAAAAAAAAAAAACACCTTTCCTCAATTTCCCCCCTATTGTGTATCTCTTCTATTTTGCTGCGTTTGTGATTTTTCTTTTTTTTTTATATTTTAGGGAAGGGTCTACAGGGTGTTCAGGGTCTCAGTACTAGACCAGACTCCCAGTGATCCCCCTGATTATAGCCTCCCAAGAGCTGGGATTACAGGTGTGTACCACCACACCCAGTCTCCATAGCCATCTCAGCACGCCCCGGGGGCAGGGCTGGCGTGGCAGACCTGGAGGATTGAACCCCCAGCCCCTGAGCCTACTTGCAGGCCCTTTAATTCACTGAGCTATTTAGCTGGCCTTTGTAGTTTTTCATATAAGAACTATGCCATATTTGAGTTTGAATGGCTGACTTAATTTACATATTCTCAAATTGCATTCATTTACTTACATAGCCTCAAGTTTATATTTCTTTGTCAGCATAGTATTCCATTATGTGTAAATATATCTTCCACATTCATCCGTTATATATATGCTGCTTCCAAGATATACCTACTACTATATAGTGCTGCTAAAAACACACACTTTTTCTTGCAACACAATCTCTTAACTCTTTTGGGAAAACTGCTTTGCGGGGAGCAGCTGAGTCAAACAAATTTCTACTTTTAGTTTTTTGAGGCATCTTTATAGTGATTTCCCTAGTAATGGTACTAGTTAATACTCTCACCAACAATGTGGTAGAATTCTCCCCCACACACACATTTTACTTGCATTTGTTACTAAGTTTTTAAAAAATTTTTTGGTGGAACCGGGGATTGAACTCAGGCCTTTGTGCTTGCCAAGGAAGCATTTATTCCACTGAGCCATCTCCCCAACTCCTCTAGGATTTTTTAATGATAAGGATTCATTAAGTGGTAATATGGTATCTCAGGGTAGTTTTTTTTTTTTTTTTTAATTTGCATTTCTCTGATGGCCAGTGATGATGAGCCATTCTTCATGCATTTATTGGCCATTTGTACTTTTTTTTTTTTTTTTGGCAGAACCAGGCATTGAATTCAGGCTCTTGCACTTGCCAACATCTGTACTTCTTCTGAGAAGTCTGTTCATTTCAGTTGCCCATTTTTTTGACTGAATCTTTTATTATGAGAGATCTAGTTTTTTTAGTTGTTTATTTTAGATATTAGTCCTATGTCCAAGACACAGAGAGAAAAAATTTTTCCCATTCTGTAGGTTGTCTCTTCATTCTTTTGGGTTTTTTTGCTGTGCAGAAGCTTTTTAATTTTATATACCTCTTGTGTTGATTCTCAGTATTATTTCTTATGCCACTGGGTTCTGTTCATAAAATCCTTGCTGAGTATGTGGCACATACCTATAATCCCAGCATTCAGAAGACAGAGGCAGGAGGATCACTATCTATGCTATGGGCCTACATAGGTTAACATAAGTGAGTTAAAGGCCAAACATGATGAAACTGTCTCAAAAAATCCCAGAAAGACCTTGCCTACACCTATGTCTTCAAGTGCTATACCTACTATCCTCCAGAAAAATATATAATGCTGCATAAATATGCCATCATCCTTGCATAGGGGCCATGCTAATTCTTTCTATATTGGTTCAAATTTAGTATATGTGCTACCAAAGCACCTAATACATCATTTCTATAATTTCCTAAAAGGTGCTACTCTAGTTCAATTCCCAGTACCAAAAAAACAAAAACAAAAAAATGGTGCCACTCTATTTTATACTTAACTAGCATCAGTTTTATAATTTTAGCAATCAAGTAAAAAGCAATATAATTACTGTACTTCAAAAATAAGTCTTAGCCAGGCATAATGGATTCCTATAATCCCAGCACCCTGGAGGCTGAGGCAAGAGGATCGCTGCAAATTTGAGGTCAGCCTAGGCCATATACAGTGAGTTCAAGGTCAGTCTGAATTATATGGCAAGACCTTGACTTAAACTGAACTAAACTAAGTGACATAAATTGTAATTAATCTAAAATTTCCTATAGCACAAAATACAAAACAATTTAAAACACGGTAGTTTGTATGAAAACATAATTTTAAATTTTTTGTCCTTTGTTAATTTAAAAATTCAAGGGGCCGGGAGATGTCTCAGTGGAATAAGAACCTCCCTGGCAAGCGCAAGGGCCTGAGTTCAATCCCGGGTTCCACAAAAAAAAAAAAAAAAAAAAAGTTTACCATAGCTATTTCCCATACAAAAGAAAATACGACTAATAATCTCATACCCCAACAGTTAAGCCTTTTTCTTCTGTTCAGCCACTGCTTTGTTGTGAACAAAGGAAACATCTCATAAAGCCACACAAACGAAACTTAGGTTTTATAAGTAACTATCCTTTCAAAGCACATAAACATTGAAAATATATTAGACCAGTGACAGCGAATCTTTTGGATCTTCCACAGGTTCGTTACTGCACCGGAAGAGACCATATCATTATGTAAGTAAATAGTTAATTCTTGTAATAACCATTTACTGGACATCTAACAGTATTCTAGGTAACAAGCTGTAGATATCATTATCATTGATGTGAATGAATGGAAAGATAGGTAAAATTTCCTTCTAACATCTTAGAGAGGCACCAAGTTATAAAACTAAGTTTAGTTTGTTTGGCTTTAAGTTTGACCACAGCATGAGAACACTATGCATTTCCTAACTCTTGGGCTGAATTCACAAAACTGTATTTTAGCTAATGAAGTAATACTTTTTCTTACAAATTCAAATATAATATAGAAAGTGGTGGGTGGACAGAGAAAAACTGCCTATTATAATTAACAGGGTCAGTTCTTTTTTTTTTTAAATTCATTTATTTATCACAGTGTTTCGCTACACATCACGGATTCTTTTTTTTGCGGGGGTGGGGGGGTCAGCTCAGCCCGCCCTGGGGGGAAGGGCTGGCATGGCATGTGGTGCTGGGTCTCGAACCGCAGTCCCTGAGAGGCGCTTTAGACCGCTGAGCTATCTTGCCAGCCCAACAGGGTCAGTTCTAACCATTTTTTTGCTGTTGGCTATTTAGTCACAAAACTGGCATTTATACAAAAAAATAAATAAATAAATAAACATATATATATATGTTTATTTTAATTATTTTTGGTTTCTTGAGACAGATTTCCATTATATAGTTCATGCTGACTTTGAACCTACCAGGTAGTCCAGGGTGTCCTTGAACTCTTGGAATCCTCCTGCCTCAGCATTCTGAGTGCAAGTGCTGATTCCAGGCATGGGCCACTTATACTCAGCTTCTTTATTTCAACTAAAATGAGCTTATTTCAACTGTACTCTCTCTGTTCCCTTCTCTTTCTCACCACACTCATGCATCGTGGGCCTTTTACATACCTTAAAAACATTGTACCTCAAATAATTCACACAACAAACTCTATTAGGTATGTTTTATTGTCTCAGTTTTACAGATGGCAATACATGAGCCTGTAATTCAATCTCCTAGGGTCACAAAGCTGATAAGTAAGTCTGAAACTCAACTACCTCTCATCAGCACAATGAACATATATTTGCAAATTAAAATACTTCTGTTTAACATTATTATATAAATTAAGTTATAAATATAAAGCGAACAATCTCTTCTATTTACAAAACACAAGTTTCAGGGGCTGGGGAGATAGCTCAGCAGAATAAGTGCTTGGGGGCCGGGAGATGGCTCAGTGAAATAAGCACTTCCCTGGCAAGCACAAGGGATTCTTCAGTTCAATCCCTGGTTCTACCAAAAAAAAAAAAGAGTAAGTGCTGGGGGGGAGCAGATGGCTCAATGGAATAAGCACTTCCCTGGCAAGTGCAAGGGTCTGAATTCAGTCCCTGGTTCCGCCAAAAAAAAATGCTTGCCTGACAAGCACAGGGTCCGGAGTTTAATCTCCAATACCAAAAAAAAAAGAAAAAAACAACAAGGAATGAAAGAACTCAAGTTTTTTGGGGGGGATACAGTTTTTTAAATATTTCTTCAGTACAAAAGGGCTCTTCAATCTAAAAGCCTAAACATTTCACTATTTATTGAACGTATATATTTACTATCTCCTCCCCGACAAACTGATTTTTAAAAATGGTTAACAAGGCCAGGGAAATAGCTCAGTAGAATAAGTGCTTGCCTGGCAAGTCCAAGGGCCTGAGATCAATCCCCAGTTGCACACCAAAAAAAAAAAAGGTTAACAACTTAGTATTACTAAATGTAAGTATTAACAATATTGTTAATTTTCTTTGCTCAGTTGAACTACATCTCCAGCCCATTTCTTATTTTTATACAAGGTTTCACCAAGTGTTCCAGGCTAGGTCTGAACTTGTGATCTTCTTACCTTAGCATCCCAGAGTACTGGGATTACAATTATTCACCACTGCACTTATTTTAATGTATTTCAAATTCTTTGGAATTTCCTTAGATTTACAGTATAATGTAAGTAACTAATTTTTAAAAATAAAACCACAAAAGATATTGTAGTACCATTTAATAAATAATGTTCCCCTAAAAGATATGAGACAACTTCATTCAATAAACTCAAAACCTGTTCATAACTGGCTTTTTTTTGTTTGGGGAGATAATTATTTTTCTACTCATGTATACATTCTTCTGCTAAGTATAGTAATGATCTCACTATTATAGGCTTAAGTCTAACCTGCCATATTTCTCCTATTTGTTCTTCCAGATGTGTTCGGCATTTGTCAAATTCTAAAACAAATTCTGGCTGGGTGTGGTGGTACACACCTGTAACAGAGGCACTTGGGAGTCTGAGGCAAGAGGATCACCAGAGATGAGGCCAGCTTGGGCTATACAGGGAGTTCAATTCCAGCCTGAACTACATAATTAGACCCTGTCTCAGAAAACAAAACAAAAACCTGTAGTTATTTTCTTCAGTACATGACCTATAAATTAGTTTTGGAAGTATTTACTTTTAGATTTAATATTTCCATCCAAGAAAAATTTCCCCCTTTAACCAACCAAGTCTACTCTCTCAAACTGATTAAAAAAACAAAAATAAATAGATCCTCAAGGATTTCCTCAAATAAGGCTGAATCTTTGTCCAATTAATAACACTAGCCCTTTCAATGTTTATTTACTAGACCTCTTTAAAATTCAACGTAGCCTTTTAAAACTCAGGGAAGGTGCTCACTTCGGAAGCACATATACTAAAATTGGAACAATACAGAGAAGATAAGCATGGCCCCTATGCAAGGATGATATGCAAATTTGTGAAATAAGTCAGTAAAGAAATCCTCAGTCTCACAACTTAGGGAAAGAAAAATCGGCCAGGTGTAGGGGTGCATCCCTGTAATCTCAACACTTGGGAAACTAAAGCAAGAGAATCACCTCACACCAGCAGCCATACGCTACATAGTGATTTCAAGGTCAGCCCGAACTACACAGCAAGACCCTGTCTCAACAAGCCAAAAAATAAGTAAGTAAAAATCAGGTTTTTAATCAATTAGTCTCCCATTGATACTGCTATCCTCTATTATAAAACCTTCATTGATCTGCTGTCTACCTTTTATTTTCTGAACAGTACACAGGAAATAAGGGTAAATAGCTAATTCAGCACATAGACACACCTTAATTATGTGACTCAGAACTATATAAATCTTGTCAAAAGTTTAATCTGAAATTAAAAAGAAATTAATCTGAAACTGTAAAACACCAGGCTATAATTATTCTCCCATGTTTAATGTGGTTAAGTACTTCCAAAAAATAAACTACCATTTTTCATGCATACCTTACTTAACACATTAGGAACTATGCTAAATATGTATTTTCTGACAAAACAGTTCTATTCCAAATATATCTCAAGGTTTATGGGGCTGAGGAGATAGCTCAGTAAAACAAGTGCTTGCCTGGCAAGTGCAAGACCCTGTGTTCAATCCCAAGTACCGGGGGAAAAAAAATTATATATATATCAAGGTTTTAACTGTGAGGATCACAAATCTAAAATTTTCTTGGTAAAAGTTGTTCATTTTTTAATACTACAAGTCTTTTGTTTAAAACAAAAAGTTCCACTAACTCCTGCAGGCGCAGTCATTTGGAAAAGAACTAAGAACTATGTTTTTAAGTTCTCAAGGGTCAACTGTTTCGGAGCCATTTCACTTTTACTTAAAGCAAACAGCCTAAACTCCAATGTCAACCCATAATACTACATTAGAGCACTTTACTGTTTTTTTAAAAAAATGTATTGTTGCAGGATCTCACTATGCATGGTGATCCTCCTGCTTTCAGATTCCCCAGACCTAGGATTACAGGCTTGGCCCCTATGCCTGGACTCTGGCCAGCTCAGCCCACCAGGTAGGGCTAGCACAGCATGTGGTAACAGGGTTTGAACCCACCGTCCCTATGCTTGCCTAAGCAGCCACTTCAGTTCACCAGCGTCAAGCATTTCACTCTTGTAAAATGATAACTCTCCTAAACTAAGCTCAAATTCCCAATCACTTAACTAAAAACCTGGGAGCTACTACTATTTTTCATTATCAACCTTCATATCTAACTGGTTACCAATCGCTATGCAACTGATCTCCCAACTTGTTCCCACTAGTACTCCTGAAGTTTCTATTGCAATGAACATTTAAGAAGACTCTCCTTCCGCCCAGAGGGCCTGCCGGATCCTCATTCAACTCAGAGCCCAAGCCCGGCCTGTGAGTGGGACTGCCTAGGGCCTGCAGGATTCTCATTCAACCAGGAGTGGCATGCAACCCTGCAGCAGAACTCTTTGCAAAGAGTCTGGAGGCAAGACACACCCAGCTGATCCAGGAGCAGAACATCTTCCCAGAGTGGCACAAAGGATTGATTCACTTCCAATGGCTGGAGCAGGAACAAGTGGAGCATAGAAACCACACCCAAGCCACACCCACCTGACAGATCCAGATCTGGTGCTTAGATAATAACTCTCTAAGCTCTACACCAAAATTCAGAAGACAGTGCTATATACAAAAATGACAAAGAGAAGGAGCAAAATGCATTCTCAGACCCTGAGCCCACCCAGAACAAATGCAGGAGACACTAGCATAGAAGAAATTGAAAATAGCACACCCGAAATCTCTGAAATAATAATGGCAGAAGAAAAGAAACAACTGCAGAAAGGTATAGAGGAAATCAGATCAGAAATTATTTCTGAAGTAAAAAAAGAAATGATAACTATAATGAAAGAAGTGGGATTGGGGAGATGGCTCACTCCCCATCTTTCAGACTTCTCACTGCTTTCAAACAGTTTTGCTGGCAACACTGTTTGAAAGAAAGTGAAAATAGACTTTCAGACCTTAAAGATACAATTACAGCTAGTGAAAAAGAAAAGAAAAGGCATCAATGAGAAAGGAGTCAGTACAAATGATATAAAAAGAATACGGATGGAAATAATAGATGGAAATAATAGAAAACTTCCCAAATATGGGAAAACTGACATTCAGAGAACCAAAACATATAGAACTCCAAATAACATAAACCCAAGTAAAAACACACCCAGACATATAATAATCAAGATCCCAGAAATCCAGCACAGGAACAGTATACTAAAAGCTGCTAAAGAAACAGATCACATTTGAAGGAAAACTCATTAGAAAAACGGCAGATTTCTCTTCACAAACCGTCAAGTCAAGAGCATGGAGCAAAGTACTACAAGTCTTGCAAGAAAACAAATTCCAACCAAGACTGCAAAACTCTCTTTCGAGTGTAATGGAGAAGTGAAATACTTTAATGACAAAGAACTAAAGAATTTCATGATGACACAGCCAAGCCTACACAGACTACTAAAAGATGTTCCAAAGAGGGAGCAAAATGATCACAACTCCATGAATTCGAAAATAGAAAGAACCCACCAAATAGGGCATACAATTAAACACAGGAGAAAATTGGGTATACAACAACAGTCTTCAGTTAATTCTTTTGTATACAGCAGCAAAATATTTCTATCAGCTTACTCTACGAATGGACTTCTCCTGCACCCTATGAGTCATGATTCTATCTGGGTCTACATGGTGGATATCAAGGGAAATAGCAGTAGCTCAGTCCCACAAGTGACTTCTGGCCACCAGTAAGCATCATGGACATTGTCCAGGTCAACAACATACTAGAACTTTATGCGATATCCTATCCCCAAACTGTTAGAAGTGATGGTCATTTATTTGACATTCCAGTATTTATCTTGTGTTTTATTCTTAGTAATTGCTATTACTATTTTTTCTTAGTTCATTGTTTTTAAACAATCTTTTTATCAATTTTACTGAGAAACAAATAGCAATGCAACAGTTTCAAAACCAATTAATAGGAGTTTCAATAATTAATACATTGCATACTGCTGTCTTCCAGTGGTTATTCATAGTATAAGATGCATACATGATATCCTGTCCAAACACTATTAGTACAAACCTTTCTTCTCATTGAATTAAGAGAAAGTAGCTGTATGTCTCTTACTTTGTATATACAGATACAAAAATGGTCCTTCATTTGTATCCTCTTTTTTTGTTTAGTTTTGTCAGAGATGGGTATTGAATTGCCAGTTAAATATTACAGGTACATGAATTCAGCAAAATAATCCAATATAGTCCAGTAGTCCATAATAGTAGAGGTTTTCCATGGGACTGGCAATGTCAAAAGTTGTTGAGCCTTTACAGCTCAGCATATTAATTATGGCTTTACTTTTTATATCTTGTTTTTATACTTTTGTGCTGAGTGGTTAAGACCAAGATAAAGACATATATAACAAGAAATGTAACTTTTGTATCTGACAAGATTAGTCAAATCCCCCCAGGATTTATCCTGAAACCCTGTACCGCAGTTTGTTAGATCCTTTGTCAGTGTCAGCCATGTAGATGAGTCATGGCCACTGCTTGACCAATCTGTTCTTTGTGAAAGCCTGAGAGAAGTTTTCTCTCCATGTGACTCTCCTTAGGCACACTCTACATGGTCAATCACCTTCCTTTGTGGCCCCATAATCTTCTTGATCAGAAAATTTGGGACACAACTGAGTTACAGGATATTATAGTATTGGTTCTCTGATGTCCTGAGTCCTCAGTGATGTTGAAGGACTTGGGCCAAAACACTGGTTGTCCTTGCAGCCCTTCTTTTTCTCTAATTTTTGGTTTGTAAACTTGAGTTGTTAACCCTCCAGAAGAGAAGTTTAATGATATTATTACCCTATAAAAGATATTTGAGTTTAACTTCACTATCTTTCTGAATATCAAACATCTTAGATATAACATGGAACAGGTATTTTTCATCAAGTATTGATGTAAATATTTAATTTTTAATTAATACTGAAGTTTTCTGAATATTGCTTAATCTTAATTTTTGTTTTAAGATTTATACTGTACCTTAGACTTACAATCTACTTAAAAGACATGTTATATTTTCTCCTAGTATTAGAAACTTTAAAAGTATACTTCCATTTTCCATGGACTTTATATTACTTTGTCTTTTATAAACACACACACACACACACACACTCTCTCTCTCTCTCTAAATGTGTATAAACCGACATAAAATTGATACTGTTTCACAGAAATCTTTAATGACCTTTTAAATGGGTACATCTAATATATTTACACAGTCTTGCATAGCTATCATTTTGAGTTATTTATTCAGGACCATACAGCAACTTTTCTTGCTGTATTATGCTCTTTGTTATTTCCTTTATGCTATATCTGGAGGTATTAGAATATTCTGAGTTTGTCTAATTGGAAAATATTTAACTTTTAGTTTTCAAAGGAATGCTTACTAAGTACAAAAATTCAAAGAGGACAGATTTTTTTCTTTCAGTCCTTTAATTAGTTTTGTTTCTTACATAGCTGGTCCTTTTTTTTTTTTTTTTTTTTTTTTTTTTTTTTTTTTTTATAAATTTAAATGTTTATGTTTTTTTTTTTTTTTTTTTTTATTTTTTTTTTTTTTTTTTTTTTTTTTTTTTTTTTTTTTTTTTTTTTTCCTAATGTGAAATAAGATGCTATCTAACTTTGTTCTTCCACAGCTAATATTTTTTATATATACACTTCAATGATTTTTTTTCTTTACAATAAGTTTTGGACAATTTCATTTTTGTGTATCTTGGTATGATTTCATTCAAATTCTTGTGCAAAAGGTTCATTTTCTTTGGAAATGTGTTGTGAGTTCAACTAAATTCAGAAATTTTAAATCTTTAAATATTTATTGCCTACCCCATTCCACTTTGATAATTCTAATTATATAAGTTTCTTGATTTTTTTAGTGAACTATTATATGACTGATCTGTAAATTCTTCACTTTTATTTTGGACAATTTTTATTGTTATATTCATTTAAGTTTGTAAATAATTTATTTATAATGTGAAATCTATTCTTAATCTCATGTATTCATTTCAGAAATATTTCTCAAAAATTCACTCTACATCTTATGTTTCACATTTCAATATTTTCTACAATTTTTAAAAGGCTATGTAATGATTTCATTAAGTTAATTTTAAAAAAAGACTATTTCCTTAATTCCAGCACTTGGGAGGCTGAAACAGGAGGATCACCACAAGTTAGAAACCAGCCTGGGCTACAAAGTAAGTTCATGGCCAGCCTGAACTGCATAGTGAAATCTTATCTAAAAAAAAAAAGTTCTGGGTATAGAAAGTCTCAAAAAAAATGGAAAATAAATGCAAAATCAAATCTCTTAAGAGATATACTGACATTGTTCCAAAAACAGAAAGGGTGTTTCTTAGGTTGGGTTTTAAATAATAATAAAGTGAAAGAGCTGGTTGAGGATAATGTAAGACTGCAAGCCTCGAGATTAAAAAAGTTTTATTTATGGTCCATCAAAACCTATAGTTTTAAGCTAAATTTAAAGTATACATCAGGAACCAAGGAGATGGCTCAGTAGAATAAGCGCTTGCCTGGAAAGCGGAAGAGTCTGAGTTAAATCCCCAGTTCCACCAAAAAAAAAAAAAAATAATAATATACTTTAGCCTAATATGTATGAATAGATTATAAAAGGGTAAGAGAGAAAGAACAGCGTAGCTTGGACCACATTACTGACAAAAGATGGATGGAAATAAGACACACTATGTGTATATGATTAAAGGAAAACCACCAAGACTTGCTAATAGGATTGACAACTCCATTTTATCTACGCATATTGTTTCCTACTCATGCTTCCAAATATGTCTGCCTAGAAATTTTGCAAGTAATGGGCTGGCAAGATAGCTCGGCAGACTAAGCACTACTTTGGCAAGTACAGGGACCAGTGTTTGATCCTTGGTTCTGCACATCTCGATGGTCCTGCCCCTGGGATTGAGTTCAGGCATGGCGGTGCAAGCCTGTAATCCCAGGGCTGAAGAGGCTACCAAACTGAGCTGTGTAGTGAGATCCTGTACCAAAAAACTAATGAAAGGGTGTGTGTATGTGCACGTGTGTGCCCTTGTGTGTGCATGTGTGTGTGATTGCTGGCCAGATAGTTCAGCACCTACTTAGCAGACAGGGGTCAGGGTTCAATCCCTCTAGGCCAGACCTGCCCCTGGGGCATGCTGATATGGCGACTAAGACTGGGCATGGTGGTGTACACCTATAATCCCAGCACTTGGCAGACTAAAAACAGGCAGATCACTAGTCTGATCTGTGTGGTAAGACCCTGTAGTCAGTATTAAAAATACCAAAAAAAGAAAGAAAAAAAATCGTGTATCCTTTAACCCTAACTCTTTGCAAGCTAGTGAGGAAATAACAAGAGAGAGGTAGGTGACAGATAAGACATTTCACCAGAGCTGTCTGGGCATACAGATGTCTATCACCACTATTTATTGTTCCTTATTTCTTTGTAAGTTTGCAATAAACAAGAGCCAAGCCAAGCATGTAACTCTCCAGGGGCCACCTCAATGACCCTGTCAATTGTCCTCTACACAGTTCAATGCCTATTTTCTATACTTAAAAATTCTACCATAAGTTATTATTCAGAGTTAAAGAAAAAGAAAGAAAAGAAGCAGGCATAATCTGATTTTGATTTTTCAAATATTTTCTCTTAAAACAGATCATCAAAAGATACTCTAATTTTCTAACTACCATTTTAATTTTTATTCTCACTATACCTTTTGTCTTTTTTTTTTTTTTTGAGACAGGGTCTCATTATGCAGTTCAGGCTGGCCTTAAGCTCACTTTGTAGCTCAGGCTGGTCTCAAACTCACAACAATCCTCCTGCCTCAGCCTCCCAGTGCTGGGATTACAGGCATGTGCCACCACACCCCGCTTCTCACTATACCTTTTAACTCAGGTCCTTCTAGAAAAAGATAAAAACGTATCATTGGTGTAATTTTAGTAACGAATACAAATAGTATGAATTACTACCTTATTGAAGGCAACATAGTCTGCTGAAATGTTTGTGCAAACACTGGCAATAACCTTTTCAAGTATATTGGTGCCATTTCTGGGTCTCCTTTAGGCTCATTACATTCTTCTTCATCTTTGTTTGTATCTTTCTTTTTCTTATCATCTCCTTTATTAACAGGACACATCCAGTCACCTGTATATAAAGTATTATTTAAAAAACACTTTTTTGGAAGCTTTGTCTAAGGACAATAAGCCTTAACATAATATCCACTGTAAGCTATAAATTATTTAGGAACTAAGAATATAGCTTAGTGGTAAGATATTTACCTAGCATACAAGAAAGCCCCAGGTTCAATCCCCAGCACTGAGAAAGAAAACAAAAGTACACATAATCACCTCTGACTAACAATAAACTGAAATTAGGGTATTACATATACAGTAATTTTAAGAACACAGTATTTTTAAGAACATTTAAGAAAAATACACAGTATTTTTAAGAACATTAAAGAAGGTAACTTTCAATGCATCATATAACTTTGAGAAAGTCTTATGAAGGCTTTGCATTCATAAATTCTGGGAAAACTTAAAAATTTGATCAGACTGTTGGGTGTGGTGTTACATGCCTATAATGCCTGCACTTGAGAGGGTGGGACAAGGATCAGTGCAACAGATACCTAGTAAGGTCAAGGCCAGCCTGAACCATAAGAGATCTTAACTCAAAAAACCACCACACAAAACTGGCCAGATTAGTTCATTTACGTAATATACAATTATTCTTTATTTGGTTATCTGTAGACTCCCTGAACTTTAGGTTTTGGTCATTATGGAATCATGTATCATAGTTTTAAGAACATAGAACAATATAAACTATTAAAGATGTATTAAATCTTTAATATTAAAGTGAGGAGACATTTACTATTAAAGTGAGGAGACATGTATGTATATGATTATTGACTTTAAAGGATTACTTCATACTGTGAATATTATCTATAAAGAGCTACTTCTATGGAACTGAAACAGAAAAGTGATACCAGGTGGCCTAGAAGGAAAGAACATACTACTCACCTGGAGACTGAAGAATAGCTACTACCTCACTATGGCCCCTTTCTCGAGCTTTATCTAATGGAGTTTTCCCATCTTCATCTCTCAGATCTGGATTTGCACCATGCCGTAACAGGGTCTTGAGGGAAAAAAAAGCATTTAATTTGAATACAATATCTTATCTCTTTGATATTCAACTCTCAATCTAAGATTTTCAAGAATTAATCACACAGGCAATAACCCAATCAGTTTGTTTGCTTGTTTGTTTTGTAGCTGGCTCAGCCCACCCTGGGGATGGGGGGGCATGGTGGGATTGAATCACAGTCCTTAAGTGCTTGCTTGCCTAAGCAGGCACTTTAGACCTTGAGCTATCTTGTCAGTCCCCAGATTTCTATTTTTATACTAATCACCTTAAACCAGCTACTCATATCTTGAAAAGATGATAGGTTAATTTCACTTGGCTGTTATTCCTCAAGTTAAATTATGTTCCATTCTAAACTTGTCACATTCTCTAGCAAATCTGTTCTTCCTCTTTCATCTTCCAGAGGTAATTTCACCATACAGTTCAGACTTGAACTCATTTTGTAACACAGAGTAGGCTATGTGCCACCACACCTGTCTTCCCAATTTTCTTACAGAAGTACTATTCATTTTTGAATTGACAGTCTCTTTCATTGATTCTTATACACCATGAATAAGTTACTTATTAATATGACCCAAAGTTAATGAGGACTATCCTTTCTGAATTACTATTAATATCACCCTAAACTTTTTATAAACCTTTGCTTTAATCAAAATGGGTCAAATGAAACTTTTTAATAGTTGGCTTTAAGAATATCTGAAATAGAACTTGAGATGTAATTCAGTGCACAGTACTTGCCTAGCATGCCAAAGCATTGATCTCTACCTTAAAATAGAAACTCTAAAATCTGTCTTGCTTATTCATTATTAATCACCCTTAGAAGCATCTAACTACCAATCAATATAAACTGATTCAAACAGAATTCAAACTAGAAATGACAACCTTCCCAGGCCAGAAACCTACTAAATTGCTACCAAAAATTTTAATGTTCAAATATTCCTCGCTTAGGGCCAGCCTAAACAGCTTAGCAGACTAAAACACCTGCTTAGGCAGAGCACAGTGGCCGAGGTTCAATCCCCACCCCAGTGTGCCATGCTGACCCATCCTGCCCCTGGGGTATACTGAGACAGAGACTGAGACTGGGCGTGGTGGTGCACCCCTGTAATCCCAGCGCTCGGGAGGCTGAAAATAGGAGGATCACTGTAAGTCAGATCTGTGTTGTGAGACCCTATAGACCCTGTACTAAATGCAAAAAAGAAAAAAAAAATTCCTTGTTTCATGATTTGAGTCCTGTTCCTGCAACTAAGTCAATAATATAAGCACTGGGTAAAGGAATTGTGTAATATTATGTGATTACAACGTTCAGAATAAAGAAATGGTCCAAGGAAAACTCTAATGTGATGAGAGTTTGTATTAACCTTACATGCAGTACTGTAATATATAACATAAAACTACAGTACAATACCATCAGCAGAAATTATAATACTATATGTACAAAGTATACTGTATCAAAAAAACCTCTTTAAGATTCTATAAACAAGACATATACAACTGTACAAAAAAAAGAGACAGGTCATAAGACCAGTTTTTACACAGGTAGATGTTAAAAAAAGGGTATCTGTAATGTGAAAGTAACTATAACAGCAGCTATCATTTGAACATCTGAAATGTTCAGCCTACTATAATAAATAATTACAAGTAACTTTTTTCTAATTCTCATAATGATCTCACTGGGAATACATACATATATATTTTAGAAATAATACTTTAAGTCAAACTTTAAAAACTCACCCAACATCTCACAGTCTTAATTGTGCATGGGCTGACACTTGAATCTATGTCTGATCTCCCAGTGGACTGCCTTGCACTATGCCAATTAGGTAACAAGACAAGATATACTAGGGAGGGGAGAGATGGCTCAGTGGAATAAGTGCTTCCCGGGCAAGCACAAGGGCCTGAGTTCAATCCCCGGTTCCACCAAAAAAGAAGACAGATATACTCTAGAAGCCTGGACCATACATTTGATTTGGTCTTTTTTATTTTACCTCTCTGAATCTTAATTTCCTACCTATAAAAATACATCTCCATGTAATCCCAGTGCTGAGGAGGCTGAAAACAGGAGGATCACTATGAGTCCAAGATGCATAGTGAGACCCTGTACCACATCCATATACATAAATAAATGTCCAAAGTAGGAGTCAAAGGCATAGTTCCTATGCAATCAGAAATATCTGTTTAACTGACAAACAGAAACTATAGAAATATATACAAAGTTATTCATAGTCAAGGATAAGATATTAGAAATACATGTGCATTAAAAAACTGGCTGGCTGATTAACTTACCATATAGCCCACACTGACTAAGTGTACAAATGTAAAAAAGTTCTCTATGTACTAAGAGCAGTCTCCAAAACATAAATTAAAAGAATAAAATACAGACTGATACATTTCATTTTGCATATGAAATGAAAGCATACGTATTTGTTTCTATCTGAATCTGCATTAAGAAACACATAAGGCTGAGGGCAAGAGGAGAACTGTAAGTTTGAGACCAGCCCAAACTAAAGGCAAGACTGTCTCAAAAAACCCTTAACATACAAAACAAAGGAAAGACAGACAGACAAATACCAAAAACCTACCTAAAAAATACATATAGTGGGGAAAAAAAAGACTTATCTAGTAGTAAACAGGGTGAAATACAGAGACAGCATGGAAGCAACATATTTTTGTTTGTTTATTTGAAACAGGGTCTCATTTCACAGTGAAGGTTGCCCTTTAACTCACTATGTAGGCAAGGCTAGCATCACACTCAAGGTAATCCTCTAGTCTCAGTCTCCCAAGTGTTGATTTACATAAATGTACCACCATACCTGGCTGGCACAGAATAAGTTTGTGTATCAGGACAATTTCTGAACCATACAATTGTGAAAAATTAGTATTTCAGAAAACCAGACTTTACCTTTGCTACTTGAGGTCTTCCAAAACATGCAGCATAATGTAAAGATGATGACCTTTGACCCCTGTTAACATCTGCACCTCTCTCACAAAGAAATTCCACCTGTGAACAAATAAGAAGCATAAAGTTGCTTAATACTTCTTTTATTTATTTTTTTTAATTTTGTGGTACTAAGGTTTGAACCCAGAGCCTTTGTACTGAGCTACAGCACCAGCCTTTTTCTCTTAGTAACACATTAAATTGCCCAGTCTATGTTTAAACTTGCAATCCTCTTACCTCAATCTCCCAGAGTACTGGAACTATAGATGATATCTTTGGTTTAAAATGGTAGCTTTTACCTATTGGCTTACCATTTCCTGAGTTCCAAAAGCAGAGGCCCAGTTTAATAGAGTCTGACCCACATCATCCATAAAATTTACTTCAAAGGCTGAAAGTGGAAAGAGGGAAAAAAAAAAACTTATATTTAAAGCCAATACAGTAACATTAAACTTTTCCAGTTTGAATGATTTAAAGATTATTAATAATCCACTAAGTATACAATTCAAGTATTGAGATCAATTATAAAGCAGTCATATAATCAGCAAACCTAAGATCAGCTGAGAAACAATACTCTAAAATTTTTAAGCCACTGAGGATTTTATAAAGACTTTAAACCTTAGAAATACAAGATAGATGAAAAGGAAAAACATTAAAGTACAACACAGTTCAATGGATACTACCTACATTACAACATAGAATATGATGACCCAACAGTACCTTTTACAAGTTCACATTTGCCCATCTCATGCAGCAATCTATAAAAATTCACTACATACTGTAATTTACTTGTGTCACTCTCCATTAGTTGATAAAACAGCCCTAAATTAAACCTGTAATTCATCTTAGAACTGGCAAAATCTCCTTTAGTTAATAAAACAGGCTAATTTCAAACTCTGTAGAAGTTTTACTCATTCAACAAAGCATTTATTCAGGTTTTACACTCCACTGACAATTACACAACTTTACACAGAGAGGAGAGTACTTGAAGGGACCGGTCACACAGCATATCACAATTCCTAAGAATACTGTCCAAAAATAAGAAACCAGAAATTATCTACAATTGATTATCACACAGTTTTTATTTTTTAAAATATTTTTCTGACCTCCTGTATCAATTGCATCTATAAGTGCATCAGTATCTTTACTCCGAATACAGTCTATAAGCTGCCGATGTGAGCGTTCCCCAGAACTATCCAATCTCCGGAGTCCTGGAATTCTGCCTGTGGACCCAGCACTAGATTTAGGCAAAGCTTTTCGTCCTTCAAATAATAGCACCAGAAGAAGGTCAACCAAACGCATAGTGTCAAGCACACATCTTTCGTCACCCTGTAATGCACTTTCAATTGAATCTGGAAGCTCTGACCTCAAGAGATCCTGGAAAGAGAGTAAGATAAAAGTTTAACACTCTATATAATATAAAAGCATTTTTTTGTTAAAGATTAGAAAAGAGATTTTTTAAAAATTCTTACATGTGTCACTACTGGAGAGCCTCTGCAAAGTGTTGAGAGTAGACTTACTATCGTTGACACCTGATTACTCAGTTTGGAATCTGCAGTTGTGGAAGGTGCTCCTGTGGCGCTGCGACTTGGTTTGCATGCTGATGATGGTCCTGATACAGTACCACCAGCAGCAGCCATTCGTGATAACAGCTCCTCAGTTAATCCATGCTTGGCTAATGGAGCTGGATCAACACCACGACGGGTAAATCGGTCAGCTAGTGATGCAAAACATCGCAGAGCTCCATCTGAAACCTAACAATGAAAAGAGTACTAATATAAATAAAATTCACATAAAAAGCACTAGTACTGATCATTTCAATATTGACAGTATAAGAAAGGCAGCTGCAGCAAAGTAATGTACAGTTATAATTTATTTGAATCATGGCTCTATATAATCTGTTAACTGTATAACCTGATAAGTTACTTTAGTGCTAGAGAACTCAGTTCCCTTCATGTATAAAGGATAATAATGACATCTTTATCTCATTTTGTCAATTTCCATGGAAAATCAGATATACAGAATATAGATGGAAAATAAAACATTAAAATTTTAACTATAGCTGGGCACAGTTAGGCACATCTCTAACCCCAGCACTTGGGAGGCTGACATGGAAGAATCACTGTTAAGGCCAGCCTGAGCTACATGGTGAATATGGCCAGCCTATACTACACAGTGAGACCCTGTCTCAAAGAAAGAGACAGAGACAGAAACAGAGAAAAAGAGAGAGAAAGAGAATATTAAGTACTACTATGTACAACTTTGACAAGATAATCTGACTTATTAGCTAAATAGTTTCTAAATGAAAAATAAATTTCTTGGTTTTTTTGGTGGAACTAGGAATTGAACTCAGGCCCTTGAACTTGCCAGGGAAGCACCTACTCCACTGAGCCATCTCCCCAGCCCTCATTTTCTAACTTTTGTTGAATTATAAATAAGATCATAAATGCTGTGTTACTTTAGTAATATCTTATTTTCAGTCAACCAAATTGTACTGAGTCAAATATACTAAGGTATAGTTATGGAAATTATATATTTATATAACATTTAAATTGTGAGATTATCACTTTTATAATTTATTTATGTACTTTTTAAATTTTATTTTTTCTTTTTTTGCCGTATCAGGTATAGAACTTAGGACCTTATGCTTGCCAGGCACGCGCTTATACTGCTGAGCTATATCCCTGAACCTTATCACTTTTATAATTTAAAAACAAATTTCATTGCCGAGAGACTTAACATGGTATAGGGGGCCAGTTGGGGTGGTTAATGCCCACAATCCCAGCACTCAGAAGGCTGAAGCAAGAGGATCTCCAAAAATTCGACACTAAGCTGGACTACACAGTGAGACTCCTGTCTCAAAAACAAAAAATGAAACAAAGATATATATGCAGAAATACAACTTAGAATAATGGAAATGTCTTTATCAAATGAGAAGTGCAAATCATAGTGTATCATAGTTCTAAACACAGTATGAAGTCACTTTTTGAGAAAAGTATATAATGATTATTTATTTACCTGATGATCTTCATGCTTTAATAAACTAGAAAGAGATTCTACACAAATTTCTAAAGAAGAATCTTGAGGTTCCATTTTGCCACAGAGTCTTGATACCACAGCCATGGCAGAGTGCAAGGTATCTTTATGAACCAGGTGTCCACTGTCACGAATGAAGGTAAGCACACAATTCAAACCACCAGCCTCAAAGACTGCTCCTGACTCACGAGTGCATATCAGTTCCAACACCTACATTAGTAAAACAAAATTTGTGCAAGAATATAAGTCAAGTTTTAATTTGCTAGAATCACAAGACAATGTAATGTACCCTCCAAATTTACCAGAAGCTGTTTTTTTAAAAAGTGAAATACGAAATTAATTTCAACAATATTTTTAAACAACGTATCAAAAAAAAAAAAACCCACAATATATCCAAGGCAACGTCAATGCAACATAAAGCCAATATAAGAATTAACATATTCCACATTCTTTTATGTACAGTCTTCAAACTCATTTACAACCCATCTCAATTTTGAGTAGTCATATTTGAAGGGTTCAATAGTCACACATGAGTGTGAAGCACAGAGGCACATGCCTATAATCCCAGCACTGGGAGGCTGAGGCAAGATCTTTATAAATTCAAGACCAGCCTGATTCTCTTTTAAAGTTATAAAAGGTGGCTGAAGATAGCTCAATAGCATAAGCAACTGTGTGGCAAGAGCCAGATCCTGAGTTCAATCCCAGGTACCCAAAATAAATACATAAAGGGTATGTTGGAGACCACTAGGCGCAAAAACTGAACCTTATATACTACTGAACCATTGTAAATTTCATAGATGGAATAAATGGTTTTGTAAAATGTTCTTGTCCTTAGAAGAAAATGTCCTAATGTATTTAGGGGTGAAGTGTCATGACTGTAATGTATTCTCAAAGGTTCAGTGAAAACGAAAGGAGGGAGA
>PVKA01035487.1:0-22578 GCA_004027165.1 Ctenomys sociabilis
AAAAAAAAAAAAAAAAAAAAAAAAAAAAAAAAAAAAAAGAAAAATAGTAGAGTGAGCCTATGGAGAGTCACATAGAGACAAAACATTCTCTCTGGCTTTCACAGAGAGCAAATTGATCAAGCAATAGCTGTGACTGACACTGGCTGACACTGACAAAGGATCTACAAACTGTGCTGCAGGTTTTCAGGGTAAATCCTGAGGGGACTTGACTCACATTATCAGATACAAAAGCTACATTTGTTGTTATATAGGTCTTGCTTTATCTTGGTCTTAACTTTCAAGCAGAAAAGTACGAAAACAAAGTATACAAAGTAAAGTTATATTAATAGGCTGAGCTGTAAAAGGCTCAAGTTAACAACTTCTGACATTGCCAGTACTATGGATAACCCACTACTATTATGGACCACTGCACTACATTGAATTATTTTGCTGAATTCATGCACCTACAGTATTTTAATGATAATGAAATACCTTTCCCTGACAAAACTAAACAATAAAAGGGGAATCAATTGAAAGACCATTTTGTATCTATATATTCACAATAGTTAGTATGGATATTCTGCTACATTCTCTTAATTCAATGAATAAAAAGATTTATTCTAATAGTGTTTCTGGTCAGAATATCATGTTTGTATCTTATACAATGAATAACCATAAGACAACAATATGTGATGTATTTATTATTGAAACTGTCCTATTAATTGATTTTGAAACTGTTTCATTATTATCATTTCTCAATAAAATTATTTTAAAAATAAAATAAATTAAATGAAGCCATGTATGGATGGGCATTTATACCTTTATAAAACTATACTTTAAGGAAAATATCCTTGCCTGGATATGGCATATCTCACTTTAATATGGAGACAAGCGGATATGTCTCAAATATGGCTTCAAGATTTGGAATCCTCAGAAGCTAGACTTAAGAAATCAGAAGAATGTAAGGTAAAACCAACTGAGTGGTGTCAAATTTTATGGTTAACTTGCTAATTTTATACATTGACGTGAATGTGTAATTTTGGCAAGTTGAACAGAGATTTCATTAGACTGGTCATAACCTTCATAAGAGAAAGCTCTGCAGGCATTCCCACGGTACAACATAAGGAAACCTCATTTTGTATGCAGGGGTTAGATTTGCACTGTTATTGATCCCAAGCATAAAAGTCAATATGGTGGATTTATTCCTCTCTTAGGCTGGACACAATGCTACAACTAATTTGGTTATTTAAATTATAATGTGACCATAATGCTGTGTTTAGCACACTCAACTCAAAAGGAAAGAGAACTGTTTTAAGAGAAAAACAAATTGCAAAGGATAATGCATTTTCCAATGCTCAATGTTCCTCTACAATTACTAACTTCTACTTTCATGAATGCAATAACTTGTGGAAATAATCATAATCACTATGTTGGATTCCTTAAATTTTGCATATTCCCAAAAATGCTAAGCTTTTGTATATTTTTAACAGCTGAGAGCGAGACATTTTATGTTAATGGTATTTTTAAAACAAAAATAAGTATTGAAATGTAAACGTAATTGTTTCTTGTAAATAGGTCTAGGCTTTTGATAAAGAAATATAAATGACTTTATTCAGCTAGGATTGAGAAAGTATCTCTGTGTGTCAGGCATGACACAGCTGTTGTAACACAAGCACATTCTAGAGATCCAGTTGTGTGATCTAGGAAAATGTACCTCACTGTGGTGCGTCATGCCTTAAGTTTTACTAATTTTACAAAGACTACCTTGATCAACTGGACTAATTTGGTGTTTATTTTTAACATAGCATGGTTACCACAGTGATGCTTGCCTGCACCAGTGCACTCAACAGTGAAAATAACTCTGTAGTATGAGTGCATAGTCGGACTTGAGCTAACCAATTCAATTAAATTGCATGTTCTATGCCATTAATTCCTTCAACATAGCTGTTACTGCTCATGCAGAAAGATCCTGAACCTGATGTTACAAAATTTTGGGAAGAATGTTTTAAAATTTCCCATTGCCTTACTTGAAATGTGGCTTAGTTTCACACACACACACACACACACACACACACGCACGCACGCACACACACACACACACACACACACCTGGCATTTCAATTCTCATTTCCTTGGGCATCTCTCTGCTCTAAAAACTCAGTACCATAGCATACATGGCTAGCTTAACTGTCTCGCTGACTGGGTGTGCTTTCTTGATGGCAAGAGCTGTGCATATTTTATCGAGTCCTGTAACTCTCAGGTCTGGCACTTGATGTGGAACAACAGATGACACAACGGAATATGCAAATAAACACAGATCTCCTCTCATTCAGAGCTGATGCATTAATGAGCAAATCTTCAACAACCCTTCAATGTTTAGGAATTCATAGACCGTGTGGACTGTTTGAAGCCTAAATGTGTGTAAGTTTGTCCATTTTCCTCTGTGTGTGTGTGTGTGTGTGCACAATTTTGAGAATTCTGAAATTTCTTATTGGGCTCAAATCTCTTCTGTTTACTATTGCAGAAATGAAATTATGCTAGAAGCCAAAGGGCAAACACTTTCCTCTAAGTTATTGGCACTATTCAGCACAAAAATAAAACTAATATACTATTGATATTTAAATGATGTTTGTCTTTATTTATTTACTAAGCCAGAAGCATCTGTAGTGATGTATCCACCCTCTGCTCCTATTGCCTCATCTCTCTCCTTTGCGTTTTTTTCCTCTACGTTGCACCAAAACTCAGAAGCTGCTATGACTCTGAGAAGGTCAACTCATTGAAATTTCTTCCTCCCTAAAATCATAATAAAATTATCCATGCATTGAAGTAAGGACTAAATGGCATACATGCAAAGCCTCTAGTATGCAAGGATTTAATCACTTCTTTTTTCCTGTCTGTAATTCAGGGAAGGGTCTACAGGGTGTTCAGGGTCTCACTACTAGATCAGAATCATAGTGAGCCACCTGTTTACAGCTTCCCAAGTGCTGGAATTACAGGAATGTATCTCCATGCCCAGTCTCAGACCAGTCTCAGTCGCCATCTCAACGTGCCCCTGGGGTGGAGTTGGCACTGCCGGTCCAGGGATCAAGCCCCCAGCCCCTTCACCTGCTTGCGTGTGCTTTAATCCGCTGAGCTATTTGGCCAGCCAACTCACTTCCTCAGTCTTTTATCAATTGTTGATTAAAATTCACATCTATTAAATACAGTCCTAGGATCTAGCTTCCTAAAGATAAGCATAAGACCTGACATTTGACTTTAAGGAATAGCAAATTATTTTGGAACATAAATAAGGGGTTTATGTTTCATTTTTCTTCTGTTTTTCTTTGCTTTTGACTGATTGGGAAGTTTAACTCCTATAGCAACTGTGATTGTAGATAAAAAGGAGCCTCTAAAATAGGTAGCTAGATTCTAACATGAAGTCAGATCCAAGTCAAATTCTTCTTATGTTCAGGGCAGTGAGAGTCCATTTCCTCTGAGATAACAGCAAATTCCATTTCCAAATGGCAGTCAGGTTGCAATGCTGAGGTGTGGGAGAAATAGAGATGCCTCAAGAAACAATCCAATGGAAATCATTCTATGACCGTAAGTGTTCCAAGAACTCAAGGACAAAGGGCAGTCCAAAGGCACATTAGTCCTACTTAACAAACATCTCTCTCAGTTCCAATGTGTGCCCCAGTATGGCAAAGACAGGGTAGATGAACACCATGAAAAGGACAGCATCTTAATGATCAAAGACAACACTTGGGATTTCTTGACTCAAACTGGTGACTATTTTCATATGAACACAATGTAACAAGTCCTTTTATTCCTTTGACCTCTACCGGAACTCATTCTCTCCATGAAGAGGTCGGAGAGGATACCTGAGAGAAGAAGACTCTTAGATTGGCTGTCTTCATGCCAAAAGAAGGTAGCCATGCTTTTCTTTCTGATAGTTATGGAACAGTGTCCTTTATCCAAATTTGAATGTCAGACCAGATGAGTTCAAGACCTGGCTCTGTTGTTCATTAACTAGGTGACAATGGCAGGTCATTTAATGCTCCTGTGTCTTAATTACTTCATCTTTAAATATGAAAATAACAAGTGATTATCTCATAGAATTGTGAGGGCTCCATAATTCCCAATAATATGAGCTTTTATTCTTGCTAAAAGAAATGGAAAAATAATACAATCACGCAATTGCCTTAGGATTGAATAAAATTATAGATATGAAATTATTTTTAAGTTACATGACACCAAGAGAATATAAGAAAGTATTGCTCCTCTTATTATTTTTATTACACATCAAAGTAACTGTACCATCTCAATAGTTGTTTCATGTATCTCTAAAATCCATGAATTGATATTTACTTTCTCCATTTTTCATTTTGTTTTGAAATTTCCACACATTCCAGTAAACAAAGAGACATTGATTTTAGGAGGGCATTTTAGATGTCTACTGAGGTAGTGATTATGGTTTCCTACTTATTTTATTGAAACTAAATTTCCATGACTGTTGTGAGGGAGAAACATATTAATGTTTAACTGGCTAACACAGTCAAAGAAGAGTAACATTTTAATATCCTCAGAAATAGGACAAAAATCACTTATTTAGTTAATAGTTGATTTCATTGTATTTCATGAAGTTTTTTGAAAAATGTTTCTCTATGTGTGATGTCCTCACCAGATAGAAGGACCAGGAAGAGAAGAAAATCAAAGACTATGGAAGAGAAAAAAGTCACAAATTCATTTTAACATTGCATGTACAAAAATATTTATAGTCTGTTTCTTAATATATTTTCTTCTGCTCTTTAAATTTCTTTAGCCTTTGTCATTTTTCACCTTTTGAGTATTTTCCAACAAAATTCAAATGTAAAATATCAGAAAGCTAGTCACAAAAAAGAAAAGAGTACTCTGCCCTACTGAAAAAGTGGCAGTTTGAAATACTTATATTAACATTACTTTCTGGGATGACGTATTTCAAACTGCATAACCTTGATCTCTCCTTTCACTATTAATATTGCCTCAGGAATGTGTCAGTGGCATAGGATATGCAGACAGTCAAATACAGAGAATATATTTAAGATGCAGAACCACGCAAACCTGGTCAAGTGAGTATTAGGTTTTCTTTTTTGTGCATTTATTTGCTTTTTATTGACTTTTTGTCAGTACATGTTTGTAGTATATAATGATTATATTCATCATGGAGAGCTGGTACATGTACATAATACATCTTAATTCTTTTTATTTCTATCTCTCCTTCTCTACCTTTTTTCAGCTTCCATTGCTAGATCCCCTTCCCACCTGTAAAAGATTATTTTCTTTGTTTCTTATTGTCTACCATTTATTTTGTTCTTTAGATTAATTATGCTTTGGATGTATTGCATAAGAGAAGCCATGGACTATTTAAGCTAATGTTTCTGATTTATTTCACTTAACATCATCTTCTCAATTACCTTCCAAGGTAATTCCTGGAAGGAGCATAATTTCCAGAGTGATGTGATCCAAATATACTGTAGATGTTTTCATTTTTAAGAAGTTGTTACAGTATATGTCATTGTCATCAACTCTCCCTATCTGTACCATTGTTTGTTCCACTTTCTGAAGCATTTCTCAGTGTTCTCTTCTATGGGTTCTCTACTTGTTGTGTTGTGTCTGCCTTGATATCCAGAACTGATTCAGACATCTGCCTTTCATAGTCATTTTGTTTTTGGGAAGAGCCAGAAGTTCCATAGTGCCAGTAAACTAGTGAATAAGAAGGAGAATACAATGAAATAGTGAATAAGAATATATTTTTATTTAGTGGAAGCCACCATAAAAGTTTCGAATTAATTCATGACATTGAGGCAGTCATGAAAAATGTTCATGAAAGAGGACTTTCGTAATTGCTTAAGAAAGTGACAAGAACAGTTAGATTGAAATTAAGGGTAGTATTTTGAGAAGGATAAATGGCAACCTGTCTCTTTGTGTATTTTTTCATTTCTAATTTAAGTATTCACTATATCATTTGGTCACACCTATATTTAACAAATGGTGCTAGTATGACTGGGTATATATTTGCAAAAATAGTAAACTAAACCACAACCTTTTTTATATTGTAAGTGAAGGGGGGTGAGGAGATGGCTCAGTGGAATAAGTGTTTCCCTGGCAAGTGCAAGGGCCTGAGTTCAATCCCCAGTTCTGAAAAAAAGGATGTTAAGACAGTTCTTTAGTTCTGTGAAGATAGCTAACAAAATCTAAGCAGTATGAAAGTATAGAATGAATGTTTCAGATAGTCCAATGAATAACTTCAAAGTAAATAGGGGATTGAAAGAATAGAGGCAAAAACTATAGATCAAGAGGTTTGAGAGCCCTATCAACTAGATCCAATATATGATCTTGATCCTGGCAAGTAAAATATATACTACAAGCAAAAAATAACTTGAAATGGGTCATGGATATAAATATGTGCTAACACTATGAAGTTATAGAAAAAAACACAGAAAATCTTTGTGACCCTTGAGTAGGCAAAATTTTCTTAGACACAATAAAGAAAACATTAACTTTAAAACAAAACTCTGACATCCTAAATAAAAATTAAGCATTTCTTCTTCCAAAAGTACTGAAAAGAAACCATAGACTGCAAAATTATACTTGTCAAAAATGCACTTGTAAAGAATTTGTTTTCAGAGAGTGAAGACACTTCAAACAAGAAAATAAGAGAAGTAACAAAGCTATGAAAAATGACAAGCCCTGTATATTAAAGAGGAGTCATCTTTGTCCTTTTTGGGGGTCATAGAAATTAAAACAGCCCTGAAGTTATCATTACTTAAACACTGGAATGCCTAAATTTTGAATAAAACAGGTGTTTCACAAAGAATGGCTATCACAAGGAAATCAACCAACAACCAATGTTAGAGAGACTGTGGGGGAAAGGAAGCTTCCTGCACTGCTGGTGAGAATGTAGACTGGTGTAACCATTATGGAAATCAGTGTGCAGATGCCTTAAAAAACTAAGACTGGAAATCCCATTCAAACCAGAATTTTCCCAGAGGAACTGAAAACATCATATCGTAGTGATATTTGTGTACCTATGTTTATAGCAGCACAATTTGTGATAGCCAAAACTTGGAAACAACCAAGATGCCCATCACATGAGGAATGGTTGAAAAAGATGTGGTATCTTTATAAAATGGAGTACTACTCAGCTATAAAGAAAGATAAACTCAAAACCTTCATATTTAAGTGGATGTCACTTGAAGATATACTCATAAGTGAAATAAACCAGACACACATGTGTAAATATATAGTCTCCCTAGCATAAGAGCTCAAAAGAAGAAATACAAACAGAGAGGTATAATACAATTAAAAATAAAGAGAGAATTTGATGATTGGACCATGAGGAGAGGGCAAGGAGAAAATCTGGGAAACATGACAGGCAAAGCCATACATTCATGCACACAAGATAGATAAGGCAATGATCCTGAGAAACATCAGCACAGTTTTTGAAACTAGCAGTTAATTGGTAGGATTTTCACCCTGACTAACTATCTATGCTGATAACTGTCAACTAAGCAGCTGCACTGAAGATAGCAATGTGTAATTGTAGGGTCATGATTGGAATACCTGTCATTCTGGTCTTCTAAATACGTGCTTGTCATGACATACCTAATTACTGCCACACTGTCTCCCAAATAAATGTTTGTTTAAAAAAAGGTAATAAAAACAAGAGAGGAAAAAAGTCACAGGGCAGTAATGCTACAATGCTGTATATGGTTAGATTTCTTAATTTTTGTATAAAATTATTTAATTGTTTATTCATATTTTTTCATTATTTTTTATTTTTCAATTTTTGTCTTCATATTCTGCAGGG
Source organism: Ctenomys sociabilis (assembly GCA_004027165.1). Taxonomy (NCBI): domain Eukaryota; kingdom Metazoa; phylum Chordata; class Mammalia; order Rodentia; family Ctenomyidae; genus Ctenomys; species Ctenomys sociabilis. The sequence continues at coordinate 7,808 of PVKA01035487.1, forward strand.
ACTTAAAGTTTAACATATCAGTGCTTGATGGAAAATACCTGTTCCATGTTGTGCCTAAGATCTTTGACATTCAGACAGTTAGATTAAACCCAACTGCATATGTTGTAGGTAATAATAAGCTTCTCTTCTAGATGGTTAAAAACCTAAGTTTTCAGACCAAAAATCAGAGAAAAAGAAGGGCTGCATGGACAGGCAACATTTTGGTCCCACCCTCTCAAGGTCAGTGATGACTCAGGACACAGGAGAACCTCTACTGTAATATTATATAACTCAATTATGTCCCAAATTTTCTGATCAAGGAGATTATGGAGCTACAGAGGAATGGGATCAATGATGTATAGTGTTCTTAAGGAGAGTCACATGTACAGAAAACATTCTCTCAGGCTTTCACAGACAGCAAATTGGTCAAGCCATGGCCATGACGCATCCACATGGCTGACACAAAGGATCTACAAACTGTGTTATAGGGTTTCAGGTTAAATCCTGAGGGAATTTGACTAATCTTATGAGACACATAAGTTGCATTTCTTGTTGTATAAATCTTGCTTTATCTTGGTCTTAACCATCCAGCAGAAAAGTATGAAAATGAAGTATAAAAAGTAAAGCCTTATTAATATGCTGAGCTATAAAAAGCTTAAGTCAACAACTTTGGACATTACCAGTTTTACAAAAAACTCACTAGTATTATGGACTACTGTACTATACTGGAAGATTCTGCTGAATTCAAGCACCTACAATATTTAAATAAGAATGGAAAGCCCATCTCTGACAAAACTAACCAAAAATGTGGGATGTAAATGAACAACACTTTTGTATCCATAGACTCAAAATAGGAGAGATATACAGCTACATTTGCTTAATTTAGTGAATAAAAAATTTGTTCTAATAATGTTTTGTCTGCATCTTGTACAAGGAATAACCACTATGACAACAACTAGGCTATGTATTAATTCTTGAAAATGTGTCAGTAATCGGTTGTGAAACTATCCCATTATTATTTGAATCTCAATAAAATTATTTTTAAAAAAAACAGGATGGTTGGTGAGCCTTGGTGCATTGGAAGGTCTGAGATACAAAATAAAAAATGGTTCAGCTACTCTGGAAAACAGACTGCAATTTGCTATTTATATAAGGACATATTTATCACACAATGCCAATTCCAGTGATTCTGCAAGACAAGCAAACATATTTAGGTACACTTCTACTTAGTAGTTATAAAAATTTAATTCAGAACAGCAAAAATTCAGGGAATAATCCAAACATCTACAGAATGCTGAATATGTAAATGAAATACAGTGTGCCATAAAATGGAATATTATTCAATAAAAGAAAGTTGTAAGTCAGGGGACAGGGAGACAGCTCAGTAGAATAAGCACTTACTTGGCAAGCACAAGGACCTGAGTTCAATCCCCAGTGCTTCCAAAAATAAAAAATAGCAACAGACTAATATACTCAGAAGAATAAAACAATAATGCCAAGGGCCTATGCCAAATGTAAATAGCTGGACAACAAACAGTAGAGCTATATAATTCCTTTTATGTAAAATTCTAGAAAGGTGAAAAAATGTACTAAAGGAGAACAGATCAGAACTAATGAGGAGATCAGTGACGGTGAGAGGAAATTCACAGCAACAGAAAAACAGATTTCTGGGGATGTCGGAAATATTTTGAAAAATGATGGTGCAGATATATTCAGTTGTCAAAACCCTCTGATTAGAGCATTAACATTGATAAGTTTTATTGTATATAAATCATGTTTCAATAAGCCAGTTAATAATTTAAACCACCCTTTAAACGTGACCTGTACAAAAGATTTTGAAATTAAAACATTGCAATTTTCTATAAATATAATTTTAATTCATCATAATGAAGCTTCAATTGGTTGTTTAACTCCACCAGTAAGTAATGACATTTAAAACAACATACAGATTTTTCTTTTATTTTCTTTCTTTTTTCCAGAACCAGGGATTGAACTCAGGCCCCTGCACTTGCCAGGCAAGTGCTTATCCTACTGAGCTATTTCCCCAGTCCCTAGATTTTTCTGAGGTAAGTAAATGAGGGATTGTTTTATTAAATAAGAGAGTTATATATTATGACATCATGCTCTTGATTATGAAAAGACTGGAAATTATTTAAATTACATTATTGGAAGATAATAGAATTATCCATAATAAAGCCAAAGGACAATTTATATTAATAACTTTTAAAACAATAAACTGATACAAGGTAAATATCTTTAAGATCAATATGCAAATATCAACTTAATATAAAACTCAAACAAGGTCAGATGAAATGGCATATACTTATAAACCTAGCACTTGGGACACCAAGGCATTATGATTGCTGCAAGTTCAAGGCCAGTCTGAACTATATAGTGAGTTCAAGGCTAGCCTCAACTATAAAAAAAAGGTCGCATCTCAGAAAAGAAATATATATAACAAAAGTACTAGAAAGTTAATTTTATTTTATTACTTTTTTTAATATTAGTTTTTTTTAAATCAATACATTTCAAAAATGTTTTTGCAATGTTTTGGTGTCATACAAGGTACATACATGATATTATACTTAAGGACATTATTATAGCAGATGTCTCTAATCAGTGAATGAAGAGAGTGTAGCTATAACTTATTTTTTTATAGCTGAATTATATTACGTATTCAATAATTAGTATTTTCTACCTTGTTATCTCCCTAGTGCTTGTCCATAGTACTAGAAGCCGACATAATATCTTGTCCAACCACTGTTAGTGCAAATCTTGCTTCTCATAGAATTATGCAGAAGCACAGCATATTTATCCTAACTGTACTGTTTATACACACACATCATGATTCTTCCCTTGTATACCCTGTTTGTTTGTTTGTTTTTTGTCTGGACCTGTTAAAGAGGAGCACTCCATTGTCATTAACCAATTTAGGTGTCTGAACTCACCAACACAATCCAACACAGTCCGGCATTCCACAATAATAGTGAGTTATCTGAAGAAGTCATTGTAGAAAGTTAATCTTACAAATTTACAACTAGAGCATACCTGGGAACCAAGTCCAGATAGATTGTTTTTGAATCAAATATTTTTAAAGAAGATTTATTTATTTCTTTGGTACAAAGCTTCACTACACAGCTCAGACTCATAGTAACCCTTCGGTCTCAGTCTGCCCTGCTCTGGGATTGCCACCAGGCCAGGTTTCAGTGGCCAGCAAGGTGCAGGTCCAGCATCACATGCAGGTCCAGGGCTCCTTGTGCTTTCCAGGCAGGTGCTTAGGCCACCAAGCTATTTCCCTAGCCAAAATCCTTTTTTTGTTTTAAAGAGAAAAAAGGTAAACTCTGAAACCAAGTTTTGAAACAGGTCATTGAAACAGTTATGACAGTTGATAAATCGCATACTATTGTCTTCATGTTAGTCATAGTACAAGACATGGTTATGATATCTTCTTATTCAAATAATATTAGCGCAAAACATTCTTTTCAAGAAATTAAGAGAGGCTATGTGTGAAACTATCAATTATCTTCTGTATGCATGTTTTTTCTTTTTCTCTTTCTTTCTTCCCCTTTCCCCTGTCACAATTTGTCTTTTATTTGAACTGTTTTTCCCAGTTCACAATTCTTATTGTACATTTTGTGCAGTTGCCTTGTTTTGTTTTTAGACTTTTTTTATTTTACTATATTTTTTGGTTGAACTGTTTTATAAGGGAGGATTATTTTTTGGTTTTGGTACCGAGGACCAAACCCAGGGCTTCCAGATTGCTAGGCAAGTGTTCTACCACTGAGCCAAATCCCCAGCACTGTAAATTTTGGGTTCTCTCTTATTCAAAGTCTCATGTTAGTGAGACAATATGGTATTTGCACATTATGGGTCTGATTTATTTCACGCATGAGTCTGGTCTCAAGTTGCATCAATTTACTAATAAAAATCTCTATCATTCTAGTACTCCTATATTTAAAAAAAAAAAAAAAAAAACCTCAACTTTTTATCCAGTCCTCTGTTGATGGTTATATAGGTTGTTTCAGAAGTCCATTGTTTCATGGTCTGGTGGAATCTCAGTGTTATTCTAACTTGCTGTCCAATGTTTAACTTTTAAAAATGTATTTATTTGTATGTCTTCATCTTTTTTTTAATGTGTGTAGCATAGAGTCTCATTATTCAGCATAGATTTGGAGTGATGTTCCCGTTTCCAGCCTCCCCAACACTGGGATTACAGGTGTGCACCACCATGCTCAGACTCATTAGCCCACGCAGCATACCCCGAGAGCAGGGCCAATGCTGCATGTGGGACCAGGGATCAAGCCCTAGTCCCTGTGCTTGCCAAAGCAGTTTAGTCTGTTGGGTTATCTCATCGGTCTTATATTTTTTCATCTGAGAAGTACGTATTCATCTCAGGTGTTCATTTTTTTGAAGTGAGTAGAAATCAGAATTAAAACAAAAAAATTACAAGTCATACAGATTTTCACTTCACAATGTAATATGAATTTCACAGTATTTGTTGTAATTGGTTGTCTTCCAACATAGTGTTGTCTTCCAACCAATTATTCATATTACCAGATGTATGCATGCAAAATTGAAAGAAGAAAGAAAATAACCAATAGAAATATATCAGAAATTATAAACAGAAAATGTACAAACAATTAAAAATAAGAAATGAAACAAATGATATCATTAACTGCTCCTTTCCATAAACCCATATTTGGATTAGATCTTTGAATTGAGAGGATTTTATTTTTAATTCTTTACATGTTCTAGATATAAGTCCTTTGTGAGACAACTGGCTATAATTTTTTCCCAATCTGTGGGTTGTGTTTTCATTGTATGGAAATTTCTTTTATCGTGCAAATGCTTTTTAATAAAGTGTGATCCCATTTGTTGGTTCTTTGTAGTATTTCCCATGCAATCTGGGTTTTGTTTATAAAGTCTTTGAGCCTTCTGCCTATTTTCTTTTCAACTACATTTAGTGTGTCTATTTTAATATTTAGATCTGTGATCCATTTTATTTTGGTATGGGGGATCAAACCAGGACCTTGCACTTACTGGGGATGCACTTATGCCACTGAGCTATACAACCAGCCCTGGAGACTATCTTTCTTCCACTGAACTTTTGGCTCTTTTGTCAAAGATAAAGTTGCTGAGTGTGTTTGGTGATCTTTACTGTTTTTTAGTGGTTGGGGAAGCATAATGTTATCCTTTATTTTATTTATAACAATTTGTGTTTTTCCTCCACATTTTTCTCAGTTTTGGTAGATAATGGATTATACTAATTTTTTAAACTTTATTTTATTTTGAAGAGCAAAAACAAAAGCAAGAGCAAAAATCATTTTTTGAAGAATTAGCTTTTATTTTTGTTTTCTTGTTTTAAATTTAACTTATTTCTGTTTTATCTTTTTTTTCCCCAGTACCAGGGATTGAACTCAGGACCTTGCGCTTGCCAAGCAGGCACTTATTCTATTGAACAATCTCTCTAGCCCTGTTTTATCTTGTTTCTGCATTCTTTTTCAGTTTATTTTACTCTTTTGCACTTTCTCATGGTTGGGAACTTATACTATTAACCTGAGATTTTCCTTCATCTCTGATGTAAGCATTTAGTGTAATCAGTTACCATTTTAGCGCTGTTTTATTCCCATAAATTTTGTAATGCTGTGTTTATCTCATTTAATGTTGCATAATTTTTATAGCCTTGAAGATTCTTTTTGACCTATGTATTATTATAAGTCTCTTGTTAAATTTCACACATTTGAAGACTCCTTTTAACCTTTCTGCCTTGTACTGCAAGTTGATTCATCATGGCTATTGAGCATGTTCCATAATGGCTTAATTCTCCCAGGACAGCTCCTATCACTCGGGCTGCAACTGCCTTCCTTCTCTGAGCATTCACCCCACCTAAGGACCCCTGCTCTACTAGATCTCACTGGACATCATTCCTCTACTTTATTCTCATTCACCTCAAAATAACAATTTTGTCCCAAAGTGCATGTTTCATCAACATATTGTCAGTGATTCCTCATTTCTCACAAGTCTCCCACAAGTGCCAACATTGCTCCCAAACAGGAAAACAATAATGTCAACGGTGATAGATTATTCTGTTTGATCATATGTCCTTTCTCACTTTAATTATTGATGGCTCCTTTCAGGGTATTTTCCTCTTAAAGACAATAAGTGTGATTCTCATGCTTTGCTCGTAAACCACTTAGATTTCAATCAGAGGCAACCCCTACCATCCAAAATATTTTTCCTCTGTGATCTGCCTTGATATTTGCTAGACAGTCTTTTATACTGCTACTCCTTGACTTCTACTTTGCTGTGTGGTCCTAATTATGCAGCATCAGTATTTAAATATTTTATATTCTTTCCACGTCTTTACATCATTATTTCTAGACCTTCTACTGAGAGTGTATCTCAGCAAATTTCTGCCTGTGTGTGGAGTCCCCACTTAGAGTTTGTCTGCTCTGACTGCTACTGCACAGATTTCAACTTTCTTTTCACTGATGTTCCCACATAACCTGGCTGTGTATCTCTAAACGACAGCATCCTGTCTCTGGATTCTTGAAGTTATGTGTATTTTTCTATATTTCTCAGTAGGTTGTATTGTTTATATTTTTTCCTTTAATTCATAAATGCATCAAAGCACCAAATGAATTCTTTAATAGAAACTTCTCTGCAGTGAGTCTACTCATTCCTCAAATGAGCAGACTTATAGCCTACTATGATACTATGCAAAGTAGTATATTGAATAAAAATTCAAGAGCAGTTGATGCTGCATATTCTTTACACAGGAGGCATGATTTTGAGCTGTAAGGAAGTCTCTTTGTAATGTGAACTAGGGAACTTAGTCTGCGGTATACGAAAGTCATGACTTATGTTTAGCTAATGTCATTTTATTTACTTATTTATTTTTGGCAGAACCAGGAATTGAACTCAGGCCCTTGCACTTGCCAGAGAAGCACTTATTCTACTGAGCCATCTCCACACCCACTAATGTCATTTTAGGAACATCAAATACTGCATAGGAAAGGCCCGGGAATGGACAGGGTGCTGCACACCCAGATTTTTTGACCTTTCACATACACCCAATACTCCCTTGGTACTGCTCCTGGTGAAGAGGGGGCTGTAGTGGAAAGATTAGAAACAAAGAGGAGGCTAGAAAAATTAGAAGTTCAGCTTCAGTGAGAAGAATGTTGAATCAGGATCCAGTTTGGAATGGAGGAGAAAAAATGTCCCTTACTGCTTAGTTGTGATGCCAGGTGGCTGAGTTATTAATAACAACTGGCCTGAATCCTCCTGTCTGCCTGGTACTGCTTGAATAGCTGTCAGTGGAGTGCAGGAATATGTTCCCTGCTTAAACATCACCAAGAGCTGCCTATTTATCTTGCAGTTTCCAATTGCAATTTCGGAGAGAGGAGCACAGGCCAAAGACAGGGCTTCCTGCACTCACCACAGCACTCACAGTCACCGGGCACCATCAGTTCAGAAAGCCGTGACTTTCTCAACACTAGACTATAAAAAAAACCCTGTTTCCTTTCTTTTTCCTTCTTTTGTTTTTGCCTTTCTCCCTCCTTTCCTCTCTCTCTTCTTTTCTTTCCTGTTTCTTGTTTTATAAAAACTATTTTTCCAGTGACAGTGTAAAAACCTGTATCTAAACCAAATTAAAGCTTCCATTTGACCCAGATATTCTCTTTCTAGGTATCTTCCCAAGAGCGTTAAAGATACTATATTTTATAATGATACATGTTTATACCAGTGAAGTTCATAATAACTAAACCTTGGAAACAGTCTATATGCATATCAACAGACAAAAAAAAAATAAAGGAAATGTATTTATGTACAATGGAGTACTACTCTGTAAGGAAAAGGATAAACTTGAACTCATTCTAGGAAACTGAATGTAACTTGAGACAATAATGTTAACTATAGTAACTCAGACACAATGGAGTCAATCTTTCAAAGTGAAAACTGGCCCTGGAGGCTGCAGCTGAGAGTGTCAGAAAGATATTTAAGGAGTGTAAGAAAACTTTCTCAGTAGAAGCATGAAAAATAGGAGAAATTGGGCAATTTTTAATTCTTTCCCTATGTCTATAGATGAGTATAGAAAACAGTTTGCAAGTGTAAATACAGAGGTGTGGGCTGGGGAGATAGTTCAGCAGTCTAAACGCCTGCTTTGCAAGTGCAAGGATCCAGATTCGATCCTGGTACAGCGTGACCTGTGGGTCCCAAAATCCAGGTGCACTGTGCCAGCCACTGAAACCAGGTATGGTGATACATGCCTGTAATCCCAGTACCAGGGTAGCTGAGACGGGCAGATCACTGAAGTCCAACCTGCATAGTGAGAGCCTGCAATAAATAAGTAAATAATACATAAATAAATCATTAAAAAGTTTTTAAAGAGAAAGAAATTCTATGAAGTCCCTGAAGGTTGTAAGAAGAAAAGTTTCACATCTGACCTTTTGAAACCAACGTGTCTCTCCAAATCAACATGCACTCGTGATAAACTCTAGTATGTAACCTACAGAATAAGAAGCCCTCCTCACTAAAATCAGAACCAGTAATTTTTACTTTCTGAAGCAACAAAGAAGTCTTTGTGCTCCCCTCTTCTCCTCACCTTCACATTTGTGATATCCTACCTAGCCCTTTCATATAACCTTTCAGGTTAATGCTATAACGAGACTGACTAGTTGTTCACATTTACCTTAGGCTCTGAATATTATGCTGCGTGTTCTTCATTTCTATGTTCTACATACAGCCTGGAACCCTGTTTCATCCCACTTCAGAGGTGTTGGAAACTGATATATATATATATATATATATATATATATATATATATATATATATATATATATGTGTGTGTGTGTGTGTGTGTGTGTGTGTGTGTGTGTGTGTGTGTGTGTGTGTGTGTGTGTGTGTGTGTGTGTGTGTGTGTGTGTGTGTGTGTGTGTGTGTGTGTGTGTGTGTGTGTGTGTGTGTGTGTCTGTGTGTCTGTGTGTCTGTGTGTCTGTGTGTCTGTGTGTCTGTGTGTCTGTGTGTCTGTGTGTCTGTGTGTCTATGTGCTTCTGTGTGTGTATAAGTTTATGTGTATATATAAAGGCAATATTTGTCTAGTAAATACAAATAGACACCCACAGTGAAACTGAATGAAAAATAAGACTGAACACAAGAATATTAACTTTTTATATCTGACTAGTTGCATTGATCTACTGTCTCTCAGAGAAAAATGTCAAGTTAATATTATTACTTAGGAGCCACGGAGATGGTTCAGTGGAATAAGCATTTCCCCAGCAAGTGCAAGGGTTGAGTTCAATCCCCAGTTCTGCCAAAAAAAAAAAAAATTACTAACTATATTTAGCAATTTTCAACATCACCTCCAAGTTTCAGAGAATGTACTGCAAACTTTTGAGCATGGCCTGTACTTAATTCTAAAAATTCAACAGGCATCCAAATCACCTGGAGAATATTGCAAAGCAGACCCTCATTCAGGGGCACCTTGTTGGGATACAATATCATGCATTTCTAGTTAGTGTTGTATTGCTGTTCTATAGACCACACTTTGTTTATGAGGGGTAAAAAGAACTCTGAGGATCAGTTCCCTCTTCTTTCTGTTTCTCTTTCTGAGGACACTGTTCCATATACATTGACCATACTGAAATTCTCCCAGTGTCAAGGGTAGATCAGGCCAAGATCTCCCCAGACTCAGTGCCCCCCCTGTGTGCTCCCTGTCCTACAACTTCCTTCATCATGCTGACTGCTCACATCTTCAGGTGTCACCTTGGATGTAATCTCTGCCAGGCAGGCTTTCTTATTTCTCTACGACTGAATAAATTAATACCTATTCTTTAATCCCTAAATACATTTGCACTGTAAAATTGCTTCCATAGCAAGATATGGCGCATTCTCTGTGACATCTATGAACTGACATCCATCTACATGTTGTTCTCTTCTCACTCTCAGCACTGACCCATGGAGCGTTCTTCACAAGTATGAATTGAAAGGGTAGAAAGAAGGATAGACATAATATTTAAATGAGTTGATTTTTATCTAAGAGATTACATATAGACAACAAATGGAGGTCAGTTTCTGGTCACTACTCGCTACAAGGATCTTGGACAGGAAATGTGAGAATGGTCCTTGTAGGGTTACTATAGTAATGGTGAGAGTTTCCGTACTGGGTCACCTTGAGTAACCTACCAATATTAGCTGTTGGGAGGCTTAGTTCTTCCTCTAGGTTGGTTTAGAATACAGAAAGTGGTGTCTGAGCGATACAATTATGAGTGATTCTCAGAATGCATTTTAAATGCATTATGATCTTGAAGACAATGTTTAATAATTCCCAGAGCTGAGGACCCTGACGAATTTCACATCTGTCTTGATAGTGGAGCTTTTATGATTCTAAAAGGCTTAGACAGATGAAGAGGATCCATGGGCATCCAACTTTTTGGCTTGCCTGGGCTACAAAGGGTCAAGAAGAATTGTCTTGCACCCATATAAAATATATAATTTAGCTAGTACATATGAATTCAAAATTTTCTATGCATTTTCAAATATTTTTATTATTATACTTTTTTAAAAGCCATAAAATTAGCCTGTTAACTTGCAGGGTGAGCAACACTGCTTGGGAAATGCTCCTGGAAGAATTTTGTAACTAATAAAAATATTCTAGAGAGAAGAAAGATGCCTAATGAGAAAAGTCCACCTGCTTAAAAGTATAAATAAATTATATTGTGGGTGGGAAATGTTTAATTAGAGGGTTTTAGCCTTCATAATTCTGAAGGAGACAAAGAAGACAAAAAATCAGAGAAGTTTATTCTATATAACTATTTACCTATGACTGTTATAATAGCTGGCACATGAGAGGGGCTTGGTAAACATTTTTTGAATTATATATAATTGACAGACATCATGAGGACATTTTCTTCACAAGATCAAGATCAATGCTGTTCACTATGTATTGTGTCACTCTTTGCTTCTTTTATGTAGAGCAAATTTATGGCCAGAATACAGTTTCAGCCCACTGGACCAGATTCGTGGCTTCTGTTGAAAGATGACCTGTGACCCAGTTCTGTGCGGCTCCTCATCATTTCTCCTGTAAGGTTAAGGACATTGTCCGCTAGCTTTCGCTGCACATTCCTGTTTGTGTCAGTTACAATTTTCTAAACACTTTGGCTACTTAGGCCACAGGGACTCAACCATTTTCTTACTCAGCTGCTAGGAATCTTAACACCTTTTATTTCACTCTTCTCCACTCCTTCACTAACAAATATGGCACATTTACAGAGATCGGGGTTCTCTTTTACTCAGTCCCACTTTACTTGTTCTCTCCTTAGTCATTTTATCACCCACATTTAACTGTGTTCATCCTTTTGCATTTTACATAATCTTATATACACACATTTTCATATAAACAAAGAAGTCATTTTATAAATATTTATTATGACTCTGAATATGCATCAAGTATTTGATTACCAGCTAAACTCATTCCTCTTATAGTGTTTTTATGTAAAAGGAGTGTGGGTTTCTGGGATGGAGAATCTTATTTTTAAAAAAAATTCTCTTTTTCTATATGTCAAAAGCATAGGTAATATTTTCAATGAATATCAGCTCTTTTAAGACACTAATTTCTAGAAGGCTTATGAATAATTACACACAAAATTATTGCTATTAAAGAAAGAGTTCTGTGGTGTAACATTTCTGTAAATGCTAATCACCCTCTTCTCATTGGCTCACTTATCTGACTAATGCTAGTTTCTCAAAACCAGTTGTGAGAATCAGTTCATTAAATGGGTTATCACCCACACACTTCAGTTGACAGAATGAAAATGGTGCCAATTTATCAGTGACTCTTGCAATTTGTGCTTGTCCTTGGCAAGGCTGAACCTGAGTCATATCTCCTTGTTGATGTATTCAGCTGGATTAATTCAAGTCATCATGGCAGAAAATTATATTTGTCATCATGTATTTGGATGAATATGTAACATTAATTAGCTGAGTCTGTCTCTAATATGGAACCCTGCTAGCTCTTGAAATGTTATACCTGATACCTCCAAATCTCAATATTGAGCATGCCTTTTATTCTATGATTTAACCTTCATTGAATTCAGTTTATGCTCTTTTGTTCATTAATTCAAATAGCTTTCTCCTATATGATGTTCAAGAAATTGTCCTAAGCTCTTTTTAATTCAGAAAAGTTTAAAAATAGTCCTTTATAAGAAAAACGAAAATTTACTCAGCCCAGTAGATTATTTGAGAAAATTTGCAAAATGATACCTTTGAGAGAGAGCTGTGAACAAATTGTTTTGGGAGGAAAGACAGGAAGTTGTTGACTCTAACTTAGATAATCAAAGAAGAAATTCTGGAAAAGGTGGCATTTTTAGTAAAAGATAAAAAGTTGTATAGAACTCCAGAAACTGTAGAGAAAGCATGAGGAGGACATTGTGAAGAAGAAAATGTTGCTACCATTCTAATGTTAGGACTAATCCCTTATTATTATTAATATAACTTGTGTTAACAATATTATCACTGTGTGTATATTACTCTTGCTAGTTTCTACTATAATTACTAGTACAAGACATCATCTATGGAGAGTCAGAAATTGTCTGCTTTATAACCACAGCATTTCTTTCTATTGGTAACATGAGCGTACTGCTTTGTGATATCATGGGCAGTCTTGGCACACTGTTCATGCAGTGCCTCTTCATTTCTTGTGCACACTAGAAACAAGATAACACCCCTGAAATTTTCCATATGATGTGGAATTAATTTTTCTTGTCTTTCATTCATAAAATAGTCTCTTACATTTTTTAAATTCCATTCCAAATGGATATAGCGTTAATTATTGGGGTCAGGCAATACATAGACCATCTAGGACAGACTCAACCAAACAGACAAAAAATTAAGAAAATAAGCAACAAGCATTCTCTAGTTATATCTGTGTAGTTAAGAATAAACTGGAAGTGGTATTTTTAAATTATTTTTAGGGAAGTGTCTACAGGGTATTCAGGGTCTCACAACTGGATTGGACTAGTACTTTTGTGTCTGCTTACAGCCTCCCAAGTGCTGGGATTATAGGCACGCTCCACCACACAGTCTCAATTGCTGTTTTAGTGCACTCCAAGGTCAGGATTGGCATGGTAGGCCTGGGGATTGAATCCCTGGCCCCTGTACCTGGTTGGAGGCACTTTAATCTGCTGAGCTATTTGATTGGCCCATAAGTGGTACATTTTGAATTAGAGCACAGAGGCCCAAACAACATCATTGAAGCCTGTGAACAACTGCTCTCCTTCCATAGAAAGGCCATTCCTGCCAATAAATCTAGATTGACAAGAACCAAGCTATTGGAGTTTTAGATGGAAGGAGAAAACAGAGAGTACAATCTCGTAGGATAAACAGAGAACCTTGTGTTTTCCAGTAGAGTCTACTTCCATGAAAGAGAAGGAAAGAGTCAAATAGAGCTTGGCATTATCTTAATTTTAGAATTAACTGTAAGCAAATATTTTACAAAATTTGGTTTGGTGATCTCTAGAGAAAGCACCAGCCTCTATCTTCTTTAACTGCTTACTACACTGTGCAAGATTGGATGGACTGGTGAAGTGCCAGGGAGGTGTAATGTATTGGAAATAAGCAAATGCTACCCCTTGGAATGATGTTCTCTCTGTGCAATATGTAAGGGAAGTTGGATAAGGGGCTATTCTTGCTCTCATAGGACACTCAGGAAAAACAGACTATTCCAAGGCTGACTGTCTGAGAGAAATCATTGTTCACTCTGACTTTTCCTTTCTCATCACTAGAGAGGGATTTAAACATAGACTCATAGACTGAGGAGAGAGAAATAAAGATGCTTCTTGAACCTAGTCTCTGTTTTGAATAAGAAGCACCCATCTGGTTCTGACCTGGCTCACTGGATGAATCAAAACTGTTCGTTATGTTTTGTTTTACTTTGAATTTTTCTGAAATTTTATTTTCTTTTATTTTTTTTCTTTTTTTTATTTTTCCATTTATTTTTATTTTATTAAAATACAAATGTCAATCAGACAGTTTCAAGACACCTTAACCATACAGAGTCGATGAATTAATACATTGCAAACTGTTTTCATAACATTTTGGTATTGTACAAGATGCATACATGATATTATATTTACAGGTTTTTATATAGCTGAATTATATCAAAAATTCAATAATTATTTACCTAGTGGATGACCATAGCACTAAAAGCCGACATAATATCCTGTGCAACCACCATTAGTGCAGATCTTGCCTATCATAGAATTATGTAGAAGCACAGCGTTATCTATCCCAACTGTACTGTCTATACACACCCATCATGATTTTTTCTTTCTACACCCCTTCCTTTGTCTACACCTGTCAAAAGTGGGTACTCCATTGACATTCAACTACCATAGGTGCTTGAACTCGACACCACAATCCAACACAGTCCAGCATTCTGCAACCATAGGGAGTTATTCAAAGAAATTGTCGACCATATCCATTTACAGCTCAGCTTAATATTATGGGCTCACGATGTATACTTCATATTTATACTTTTATACTTTTCTGCTGGATGGTTAAGACCTAGGTAGATCAAAATTTATATACCAACACATGAACTTTATATTTCCTATGTGGTCATTGAAGTCTTCTCAGAGTTTATCTTGTAGTCCTGTACATTATTCTGTAGTTCCTTTGTCTGTGTCATCCATGTGGATGAGTCACGGCCAATGCTTGACCAGATTGCTCTCTGTGAGAGCCTGAGAGAAAGTTTTCTCTTCATGTGACTCTCCCCAGGCACACTATAGAACTTCAAT